>CAUYQG010079970.1:0-104350 GCA_963574415.1 Tarsius wallacei
TGGTAGCGCGCGCCTGTAGTTTCAGCTACTTGGAAGGCTGAGGCAGAAGGATCGCCGGAGCCCAGCAGGTCGAGGATGCGGTGGCCGGGAGCGGCCACTGCACTCCAGTCTGGGCGACAGAGTGAGACTCCAACTCAAAAATAAATAAAATAAAATAATTAAAAAATAAAATAAAATAAAATATAAATGGTAAGTTATTTTATATGTTTGCCTATTTATTTGATTGTGTGCTCCCTTATCTTCTTTTCTTTTTCCCGTCTTTCCTTTCTTCCTTTATTCATGTCCTGCCTATTTACAAAAATGATTTGCAGCAGGTTACTGAAAGCACAAAGGCAATAAGGTTTGTTTTTTTTTTAATTCAGAATTTTAAAAAGTGAAAAGTTGATGAAGAGAAAGTGGATATTCCAAAAATAAGGGTCATTGTATTTCCTCTGAAGGAGCCCAGAAATCTCTCCTAGCCTCATGTTTGCCAAATTTAGCAGGAAAACAAGAGAAATGTTAGATGAAAAAGCAACAGCATCCATTTTTCAGGGAAGACAAAGTTTTCCTTGTATCGAACCCTGAAATGTATTCTCTTGTTGGACTATCTGGATAAGGAACAAAGAGTGGTGTAATGGCCAATGTCCTTTTAACTGCTTAACCACAACGTAGGATCCCCAGGTAAGAATGTGGCCATGTGCAAGGCTCTTAACTTCACCTTTTTCACTCTGTTCTCTCCACTCTAATATTTGGATACAAAATATATCTCCCTCATAGGTTTGCTGTGCTGGATAAGGGAGAGTCACCTGGCACAGTGAACACCTTATGTGGGGTAAATTAATATATAGAAAATGAGGAAGAATTTTAATAAAGAGTCAAATTCAAAACATTATACACAAGTCTGAAATTAAACTGCAATTCTGTCAGGTATATTAGAGGTACTCTATCTCAGGTATGCAGTGTACTATGACACTGGCTCTCAAGAGAATTTAGCACAGTCAGAAAAGTGAAAAAAAAGAGCATGCTTTTCTATACTATTATATATTATATTATGTAGAGAGCTTTTTTCTTTTGGTTGGAGTCTCACTCCGGCTCACGGCTGCCCCAGCGTCAACCTGCTGGTCTCAGGTCATCCTTCCACCTCAGCCTTCCAAGTAACCCGGAACTATAGGTGTGCACTACCACACCTGCCTAATTTTCTTCTTTTAATTTATTGTAGAGATGACATCTCGCCAAGTTGCCCAGGCTGTTCTCAAACCTATAGGCTTCAGGCAATCCCCTCACCTCGGCCTCCCAAAGTGCTGGGATTACGGGCTTGAGCCACCACGCCCAGCTTAGAGCTTATTTTTAAATAATGATCAAGAACGGGTTTTATAAGCTCTAAAAATCAGCCAGAAGGTACATAAAATGTTTTGATAAATTTAGACAAATTGAGGAACCTGAGCTATGTATTCACCTGAAGGAGGACCATTTAACCTCTTACAGCAAATAAATTTGAGGTGACCATGGTCTGATGGAGCACAGATCTGTGACATTCTAATGAATCTCTGGCTCAGAAAATACTAGCTGGAAAGAAGCCCAGCATGCTTTATAATTATGTCCTTCTATAGGAGAGGTGAGGGTTAGGGATTAGGGTAGAAGGTGAAGAGGAGACAAGAATTAATTTGCATACCTGCCTAAGATTCAGCAAATGTCAGTGGTGCCAGGGACTCCTTTTGCTTGAGTCACTACAGAGTTGAATGGAAAGAGATGACTAGATACGGAGTGCACAGAGGGTCAGTAATCTTAGTTTTCCAACACATTGGAATCAGGGGTGAGGAAGACCATTAAGTTTTGCTTGTTGCTGAGAAACAATGTTTTCTTTTGCTCTTTTTCCTACATCTTTCCATGAAGAAATTTATCTTTGCCCTGCACATGCCATCTTCTTACACCCCATCCCCTCAGAAGTATAGAGTGGAAACACATTCATTCAGATACTTGTTTACCCTCCCCCCCTCCATTTTCACTACATCATTCTAAAGTACTACATTGGACATAAAAACAGGATTCTAAAGTCTTTGTAGTCAAATATGACTGACCTTCCTTGGTAAAATGAGACCTACTTCTGACTGAGATACCTACAGTTGTTTATAGTTAACTTTCCAGTCTTTTTCAATTGTGTTTCATAGTGTCTCTTCCCTAGTGGAGATTTGGAATAGATGACATCTAAGGGAAATCTGCCAATCCTAGAGTTAGAAATCATAGCCTTCTCTAACAAATACTTTTATTCCTATTCCTTTAGATTTGCCTTATAGATATTATTTCCCTAATTCAGCTGTCTTTCCTGGTGACATTTCTGAAAGGGTAGTGATTAAAAGCTGAGAATCTGAAGTTAAATAGACTGAGTATATATAGTTTGGTCCTGTTACTTGCTAACCTCTCTAAACCTCAAGTTTCTCCTAGGATGGGTACCTGTTTTATAAGATTGTTGTGAAGATTCAAGGAGAATGTGAAACATATAAAGCACCTAGAACAGTTCCTGGCATGTGTGAGCAACTATAAAAAGTCATTATTTTCAGAAACAAATTGAGTCAAGCTTGAAACAGTGGTACAAAGTTAGGAGCATGGACTTGCCTTAGTAATTGTCACTTGCTAGTTCTATGGCTAGTTCTGAGATTCAGTTTCCTTATCTCCAAAACAGGGACAATAATTGCTGCAAGATGTTTGTGAAAATGTAATAAGATATTTTCCATAAACTCATTGACCCAGGTGCCTGGCACATAGGAGGTGTAGGTAATGTCAGTTCTCCTTTGGTTTTCTTCCTTAGGGTTCTTGCGAGCTATAAAGCTAATGTGCATAACACCTTATATTATGCCAGGTATGTGGCCAGTGCTCAAAAAACTGCAACTGTTATCATATTCTTTGCTTTCCTCAATTTGTTATAGACGCAGTTAATGATCAAACACTCCATAAGGGTCTGCTAGAGGGAAGGTTCAATTATTTCAGAAGCTTTAGTTCCTCCAGGTTTTACTTTGTAATGCTAGCCTTGCCTTTCATTTATTAAACAATAGTTTACTATACTGGTTCCTAAAATATTAAGCACAGTTTATTATGCTCTGTTAATCTTTCTCAATTAGTGGCATAAAATAATTTAAATATCTGTTGGAAAAATCTCACAAAGCATTCATTTAAATGTTGCTCAGAATGTTACGTAATATCACACAGTGCATATTCTTTCAGAAATTGGTCCCAAAGAACTTCCTATATCCAGAGCCAGGCTGTGAGAATAGAGGCAAACAGCTGAGAAATGTTTCTGTTATAAATCTTGCTACTGTTTTTGAATTCCATGAAATACCTATTAAATCACTTAGTGGTGAGATTATGAGGAAGCACAGCCCCTCTCACTCTTTTAAAGCTAAAAGTGGAAAGCTGCTCCCAGGTGATTAAGGAAAATGAACACAGAGCAGTACACTGTTGGCTTAAAGACCCTGACGTGGTTCTCTTGAGAGATGGTGAAAACTTGAGAGAGGATGCTTTATTTCTCACTTCCTAAAATGTCTTTCCCAGTTTTCTGTGATGAGAGAGAATGAGACAGCAGTCATATCCAACAGTTGGTGAAACAGTTACACGGGGTGAGGGAATGTGAAAGGCCTAAGGATGAATCAGAAAGATATACATATGGAAGGAGAGAACTTTGATTAAATGATATCTTTCTACCAAAACATATATATTTATTTCCACAATTGGCACAAATTGAGGTATATAATGTCGATAAAGCAGTATCTGTTGGGGAAACAATTGGGGAAAAATGCTTTAAATAAACAATCCTTTAAAAGCAATCAGGCCCAGATAAATTCTGAGAAAATATTTCCAAACTTTTAAGGAACAGTATGTTACTTAAATTTTTCTAGAATTTATGAAAAGAAAATCAACTTTATATTTCATTGCATGAACTAGACCTAACTGAAAAAAGGAACTCTCTCAACCAGTCTTACTAATTACTATTTTTTATTTTTTATTTTTGAGTTGGAGTCTCACTCTGTCACCCAGACTGGAGTGCAATGGCCGCTCCCGGCCACCGCAGCCTCCACCTGCTGGGCTCCGGCGATCCTTCCGCCTCGGCCTTCTAAGTAACTAGAATTACAGGCGCGCGCTACCACGCCCGGCTATTTTTTTTTTTTTTGATTTATTGTAGAGATGAGGTCTCGCCTGCCCAGGCGGGTCTCGAACCCGCGGACTCAGGCAATCCACTCACCTCAGCCTCCCAAAGCACGGGATTACAGGCTGAGCCACCGAGTCCGGCTACTAATTACTATTATTATGGTACAATCAAATCTCATTGCAGCCTCAACCTCTTAGGCTCAGGCAATCCTTCTACCTCAGCCTCCTGGGTAGATGGGACTACAGACATGGGCCAACATGTCCAGCTAATTATTTATTTTTTTGTAGAGACAAGGTCCCACTATGTTGCCTAGGTGGTCTCGAACTCCTGGGCTCAAGCAATCCTCCCACCTTGACCCCCTGAAGTGTTATATTAAATCTATAAAATCCTCAGTACAATATTGGTAAGTTGAATCTCGTGTTTTGTTAAAAGATTCGTGCTCATGTACAATAAAGTTAATTCTATAGATGAATGCATAGTTTATTGTGAGGGAATCTACTTGCAGAATATATCATATTAATATATTGAAAGAGGAGGCAATAGCTTTCAATAAGTGTTACAGTGGAATTTAACCAAAATTTAATATCATTCTTTTTTTTTAAGTACACATTGAAATAACAGTGGAATGTAGTGTATATTTCAATAGCCAAACAGATTTTTAAATGCGAGTAATCTATATTAAAGTCAACTTAATTATAAGCAATATGATGTCATATTTTACGTAGTACTTATTTCAGAAGTTCTAGTCGATACAGTAATTTGAAGCATAAAATATTAAATGAAAACTGACTTTATAACTATTTGGATAATAGTTATAAAAGAGCCATAGAAATTAGCTGAAGTATTATTAGAAATAATGCAATAATTCAGTAAGATTGTCAAATAAAATGCATGTAACATATAAAGTCATTAGCTTTTCTATACAAAGTAATAATCAGTAGAAATGAAAAAAGTACCCTGTAAATAACACAAGATTCCAGTCATAAAAACATACTATAGCTATAAATGAAAATAATAAGAAATCAGAAGATGTTTTCTTGTCATGAAGAAAAAATTTCAATAAAAAGACAAACAATTCTTGCTAATTAATCTATATTTATTAGATTACAGTCAGATTAAAATTATACTAGATTAATTCTAAAGGCTTTTAGCAAAAGCATTTCATAACTCTATGAGCAGTGATGGTTAATCATAGCTTCCAATGAAATTTTAATTTTTATTTTGATGAAATATTTTTAAAGTTCATGTAAAAGAATAAATACACGAGAAAGCAAAGAAAAACTTGAAAAAAAGAACAATGGGTAAAGGTTGAAGAGATGTAGAACTCATCGTCCAGAAATTATAAAAATGATAACATATTTTTACATACTATTGTAAGAATTAGGATAGTAGTTACGTGAAGAATTAAAGGTCATTTTAAAGACTACAGATTCTCATAAGACTCATGCATCTATTTATGTATGTTTGTGTATGTGTACATGCGTGTGTGTGTGTATATGTATGTATGTATATATGATTAAAGTAGTATTTTATTCAGTGAAAAAAAAGATGGTTATTCAACACAATGGTGTTGAAGCAACAGTTAATAATTTGTGAAAGTAATTTAGATTCCTTCTTTATACCTTATGCAAAAGTATATTTTGGATAGGGTTTTTTGGGTTTTTTTGGTTCTTTTTGTTTTCTCTTTTAATTTTATTTTGAAATTGTGGGGTACAATTCAGGGTTAGGTATAAAAATGTTCATTGTGCAGGTACCCTTATTGATGAGGTGTGCCCCCCTTCCCCAGGTGGATATCAATCCCAGCTACCCACCCCCCACTCCCCACCCACCTCCCCACAGTTTCCCGCTACAGTCAATCCTTTTCTTATAGTATTGCGAGGTCCACTTATGAGTTCACTCATCTCTGTTTCTGTGAGAGATCACTCAGTATTATAAGCTCTAATTTCATCCACGTTGCTGCGAAGTTCATGATTTTGTTCTTCTTTATGGCTGAGTAATATTCCATTGTATATATGTACCACATTTTTTTAAATCCAGTCCTCTTTGATGGGCAGCATGGTTGGTTCCTTGTTCTTGCTATTGTGAACAATGCTGGGATTGGTGGGAGTGTAAACTAGTACAGCCTCTGCGGAAATCAGTGTGGTGATTCCTAAAACTCCGAAAAATTGACCTTCCATATGATCCTGCAATTCCCCTACTAGGAATATACTTGGATAGGTTTTAATTAAAAAAATAAAAATTACGTTTCATCAATATATAATTTTATTAGTATAATACCTAAAAAGTAATTTAATTAAAATTAATAAAATAAAATTGAATATTTAAATTTTTAGGTAGCATGAAGAAAATGTTCAATAGACATGTATACATTGAAAAATAAAATATTTCTGCTTATTAAAAACACTATAAGCTGGGCTCAGTGGCTCAGCCTGTAATCCCGCGCCTTGGGAGGCTGAGGTGAGTGAATTGCCTGAGCCCGCGGGTTCAAGACCCGCCTGGGCAACTTGGCGAGACCTCATCTCTACAATAAATCAAAAATCAGCCGGGCGTGGTAGCACGCACCTGTAGTTCCAGCTACTTGGGAGGCTGAGGTGGAAGGATCGCCGGAGCCCAGCAGGTCAAGGCTGCGGTGGCCGGGAGTGGCCACTGCACTCCAGTCTGGGTGACAGAGTAAGACTCCGATTAAAAAAAAAAAAAAACACTATAAACAAAATGTAAAGGCAAACGACAAGCCTAAGAATCTATTTCCAATTTTGTTAAAGGGTCATTGACTTTAATATATTTTAAAAATGTAGAAATCAATAAGAAAAAAATGACCATTCTTACAGAAAAATCAACACTATCAATTTTTTTAGAAAAGGAACACTATTTGCCAGTAACATGAATAAAACCCCAACCTTAAAGAAATGCAAACCAACAGCAGAGGACCAGCATTTTCTTTAATCAATGTGTTAAAGATTGAAAAAAGATAATAGCAAATTCAGTGTATTGATTCAAATCAGGACATTCTTATTCAACTAGCAGTGAAAGTAACAACTTAATAACCTTCTAGAAGACTATGCAATAATAATTACTAAAAATCTGTTTAAAAAATCAGACACAATAAACTAGCAATTTCACTTCTAAGAATTTATCCTAAGGAAATAATTAAGAGTGTATGAAAAGATTTAGCTGCATCCTTGTTTATTATAGTGAAAAACTGAAAGTGAGCCAAATAAATAAAATGAGCCCAATATCCAGCAGTGGAAATTAGTTAATATATAAATATATATTATAAAAATAAATGCATACGATAGAATACTGATGCATAGGGATAATTTTTAACATGGTAGATATTTACTATATATTAAATTAAAATAATAAAAATTACATAGGATGAGAACTCACTTTTAAAATAAAAAATATATTTATATAGTAATTCATAGGAAAGCATCTGGAAGAATACCCCAAAATACTAATATGTAGCTCAAGGTGTTATAATTGTTTTTTAGTATATATCTTACTCCCAATAAAATGACTTCTCTGATATTTGATTTCTTCATCTGTGAAACAAAGGAATCATACTAGATTAATTCTTAAGGCTTTTAGCAAAAGCACTTCATAATTCTATGAGCAATGATGGTTAATAACCTTGAGAAAATAGTTGATTTTTTTTCCCATTGAACTCTGGAGCTAACAGAGTAAAACCAGGTTTATCCTAAGGTATCTCCTGTCTTAGTTAAAATTTAAATCCTGATGTTTATCAGTTGTGTGTGTGTGTGTGTGTGTGTGTGTAAATGTGTGTGTGTGTATGGGGAGGACCTCAAAAACAGCTTGAATTATTTTCGGAGTGTATTCCTCTTGTAATATGGGCTTCCCCTGCTAGGTGAGTGTTCCCGGAAATCATTGGCATCAGTGTACCAGCTAACATTGTGGTGAGATACTACATTCAGCTTCAGTGAAATTTTTTTTTTTAGAGATTCTTTGAATGCATTTGTCCATTTCATGATGGGTAATTTATGAGTGCACCTGCCCACACCACACTGAGTGTTCAGCAGTTTGTGACCAAAAATGGCAAGATCCCCATGCCCCGCTCTCCCTAATCACCCAATCTCGCACTGAGCAATTTACTTTTTTTGCTGTTTTTTTGGTTTTGTTTTGTTTTTTTCCAAATGAAAAAGTCCTCAAAGGGAAACGTTTTGCTGTTGTACATAAAGTGAAACAAAACAAAAGCATGGCAGAAGCATTCTAAAAGGCATCCAAATTGACCAGTTCAAAAACTGTTTTGAGCAGTGGAAAAGTGTCTCTATACATGTATGGCATCAAATGGAGAGCACTTTGAAGTAACTGAAGTTTAAACATGTACAAATACACAATTTTTATAAATAAATATCATTTTGTGGGGGTCTTTCCTCGTGTATTGTGCTTTCTCTCTCACAAATGTGAGAGTTGCACTGAAATCAGGTTCATTTCCCTACAGAATTCTCAGAAATACAAATAAATTTTGTGAATATGTTATATAAATTGTATTGTTTCATCTGCTATTTGAAACCCTATACACCATTCTTGTTTTTGGTAAGTTTCCTTAATTAAAATTCACATTGAGAAACTGTAAGAGATTTAATCCTTGGAAAGGTCCTTTTGCTAAATAGAAAATTGTATGGGCTCTAAAAAAAATGGTAGAAAATGGATCTGCTCTTATTATCTAATGAATGTCACTCTACTTTTATTTCTAACTAATAGTAAAACTACCTGGAAAAGGATAATGTACAATGAATATCTCAAGTGGTTATTCAGTGCCTTGTTGTGATAGTGAAATAAAAAACATACTCAGTTTTAATTTGCTATTAAATACTTAACTATTCACAGTGGTTGTTTGGAGGCCATATACAATGGTAGCAAAAGTGGCTTTCTAAAAGTGCTTTGCTTCATTCTTGCTTAACCTGGCAGACGTCATGAACTTCCAAGAGGGAACATATTTTATTTGCCTTACACCAGCAGAGGATTTGACCAATTATTGCTATTTGTTTAACGTTGGTGTTGACATAGTGCCTTTGCCCTGAGGAGCTCCAGGTGCTTTATAAAATTAGTCAGCAATTCACATCACAGCCTTTACGCCCGAGAGTGCACACTGGAAATAATAATGATTCACGGAACCTGCAGCCATCCCTAACTCATATTTCTGTTTGCCCATTGAAACAAAACAAATATGCCCAGTTCCCTTAGAAAGCTAGCAGCAAAAAGTTCTAGTGGGGCATCAATGGACGTTTCTTTCCTGTGTGACTAGGTAAACTCCTGTGAGGAAAATTTGCCATATACCCTACAGAGCTGAGCTTTACTCAACTCTGTTCTAGGACCTATACCTTCCTCAGTAAGGAATTCACTTTCTTCATGGCTTTGCTTGAATATCACTTTCTTAATGAGACCTTCCGTGGCCATCTATCTGAAAAACAACAATGCAAAATCCCTCATCCAGCCCAGACATTCTGTATCCGCTTTCCTGCATTATTCGACATGTTTGGGTGGTTTATCTTTTTATTTATTAATTAATGGTAGATGCCCTCTCACCAGATAAGTTTTATGAAGTTAGACCATTGGTTTATTGTGTTTAATTTGAATTTTCAGAACCTAGAGGTGGGTCATGGCACATAATAGGTGTGCAATAAGCATTTGTTGAATGAATTTGTGAAGGAATAAATGCATGAATGAATTTGTCCCAATGGGGCAACAAGAACCAGTTGGAGTCCCTTCCTGTCAATCAAATACAAAGGCAGCAAAGAGTAAGTAAGCAAGAGTGAACTTGGATCATATCAAGATTTCTATTATAACCTTAACAGTGAAAAAATTCAAGGATAAAATAGAGTATTAGAGTTTTCTTCTCCATTAGTTGCAAGTAATAGAAGCCAAATTTAAGCTGGTTTATACTAACAAAAAGGCAGTTTTCAGGATTTTGAAACTGGAAAATCCAAGGAGTGCAGCTGGTTTTAATGGTTGGGAGGCTTGTTCTAGGCCCTGTCTTGATGTGATTAGTACCTTAGTCTTGATCTTTCTCCTCCTCTCCCTCTGCATCATTGTGTTTCTCAGACTTTCCATAAGTCTGGCACAAAAAAAAAAAAAAATAGCTAAGACAGCTCTAGGCATAATTCTGCTATAGTAATTCTAGTGATTTGAGAACATACATCTCCCAATGAGTTCAAGGAAGACTGAGGGCTGACATGAAATGGGTGGATGTGGATTATAGGCCAGCCTTGAATCGATTGTGACTGGCCAGGCCTCTGTGCATTACAGTCGTGGAGGTCGGTTCCAACAAAGGGTGATTCTCCAAAGGGAAATTTGGGGTCTGTTATCAAAATAAGAGGAAAGAGTGGTTGACAAGTATGCAGAGATGCACTATAACTGAAAAATAAGCCCTATTTATAGAGTATCTTGTTACAACAAGGCAGAATGCAGTTTTAAATCTTTTAAGGTGCTGCTTTCTTATAATATCAGGTGACCACATATTTAACAGCCTATTTGTGCACATTATATTTTGAGAGGAAGAAAATGAATTTCTGTCCTAGGCAAACATGTTTTTAAAAAATCAAAATTTTGGCTGTGAAAAGACTGGATGTTTACTAAGGTTGTTAATTACTTATTTTCTTTTTATATAATTTATATAATTTTATGTTATTATGTCTTATTAATACAGGCAAGGTGTCAGATTCTAGTTTGCTTTTATATTTTTTAAAAAGTGATTACCTAGAATGTGCTGAAAATTCTAAAACTTTGTATTCCAAACGGGGGAATTGGAATTGTGTATATACTACTATTTCTTTTTTCTATAAAAAACTAATGAAGTTTGTAGATAAATATAATTCACAGATAATTTTAAACTTGGTTTCAACCATTACTTTTCCCTTTTTCTATACCAAGAGATGGTTAATAAAGACTCACAAATTGAAAGTATTTTATTTCCACTGCTTATAATTTCCTCTGTTCCACAGAATAGTTGAGCTACAGGAAGAATGAGATAATATATTTAAGTAAACATCCTATGAATGAATGAACACAGGACTAATTCACAGACAGAAAAGTCTGGAAATTAGGGTATGGCTTGTTTGGCATGCAAACACAATGCCCACGTAAACCAATGTTGTCAGTTATGCATTACTATATGAGAAAAGCATTTCTGATATTAGCTTTAATACCAGCCTTTTTATTGAGTAATCACTCAGTTAGGTTACTAGCTCAGTACTAACTCAGTAATTTGGTATGACTGCACACCAAAGTATACACCTAGATTCAATCAAATCAACTAATTCAGTGTTAAAGATTTTTTAAAAAACTTTGTGGGTAAGCATTCCTAATAGTGTTTTTATTAAAGCACGGCATTCTACTAGTTCGTCTTTTCTATCATTCCTCTGGGATTGTGATTATTTCTAAATTGTTGCTTTCCAGGTAAAAGATGTGAATGGGGAATGGGGAGGCTTTCTTAGGAGATACTTTTCTCTCATTACCGAGTTAAGTTTGATTCATGATTTATATCCATTGATATCCTATTCATATCCAATCCAATAGATAAGAATTTTCAACGTTTTTCATGGGATTAGTTTTTATAGTGGGAGAGAAGAAACAAAAGGCAAATGACATTAACATGCTCCTGGTATTCCGACGAATAATGCCACAGCAAATGAATAAAGATGAAAAATAGTACAGCTCAAGCTATACTATGACTTTAAAATTTTCTTTATTTTATTTTAAAGATGTGGGATACAATTCAGGGTTAAGTATACAAATGTTCATTATGCAGTTACCCTTGTTGATGAGGTGTGCCCTCCTCCCCCAGCAGAATCCCACTACTGCCAATCCTGCCCTCCCCCGTCTCCCCAGCAATTTCCCACTATTGACAATCCTTTTCTTATAATAATATGATAATTGTTCAAGGTCCACCTATGAGTGAGAACATGTGATGATCAGTTCTTTGTTTCTGTGATAGATCACTCAGTATTATAGACTCTAAGTCTATCCAAGTTGCTCTGAAGTTCATATATGCTATGGATTTCATGGGCCCTATGCACTTTTGGCTTTGTGGGTCCCTTCCTTCATAAAACATTACAAAACTGTATTGTATTGCCGTATTTATAAAAAGATAAATATAATCTAATTTGTAATGTATTCATTTTTCTTTAGATTTTAAAAGAAATTCAAACATTTTCATGATTTCCTAAAAGTATCATGGGCCCTGGGCACAGCGCCTAGTATGCTGCTGGATAAACTAATCTGGCATTGTCATAGCTAAATTGCTTACATTTTAAGCTGTGAACTAGAGGGAATTTGGTAAGCCAAACAACTGTTTTCTGCCTATTGTCCTTCTTTCTAATTTAAATGTGTTTATACTATTAACACAAGTTGCTACAAGAGGAGTGGGAGGAAGTTGAGTCAAGGTTTGGAAAGGGAGCTAGTACAAGTGGATATTCAACACCATCAGCGAAGCAATACCTGACAAGACTCAAGTTTTTTGTCTGCAGTCTTTTCACGGGATTTAAAGCTATTTTACTTTGTCAGAAAGTTTTGTTCTTCGGAGATGTATGTTTTTAAATAACTGATGCTGTGAAAGAAAATGCCATCATGATTATGTTTACATTGTGAATTTTTACAGTAAGGAAAAACTAGAATTTTGCATGTAGAGAACACTCAGGGTCTTACTCAGTATAGTTCTTCAAAGTAAAATTTATGTTGGAGTTTTTCCCCTGTAATCCAGGTAAAAAGCTGACATAATTTTTAACAAAGTAAACGTTCATTCATATTTAATACAGACTCTTAATTTTTCCATTGAGATTGACTTTTATCCACATTTTTAGTTCCCAGTTTTTTCTAGTTTGGGGAAACATCAAACTCGTATGCATGAATTCTGTAAACAAGTATCTATTGAGAACCTCCTGGTTGTGAACTGTCTAGAATTAAATTGAGTAAACTCGTTTCAATCTCCATTCTTTTTTCAAATATCTTACCCCCTTTCATTCAGGGACCAATTATCTAGTTGATGAGTTATTTTTCTTCAATCTTTTCCTTTTGACTCATTCTTTGTCAGATAAAAAGGAGTGATGAAATTGGAGTCTGTTGTATAATGAGCACATCTCAGACTCTAAGCACAATAAATTTTATATGTTATCATCTTTAAACCTAAAAGACCACAACATTTTTTACCTGTGAGGTGTTGGGATCAGACATTTCTGGATTGAAAACACAACTCTGTTGCTTACTGGCTGCAGGGATAACATTTATTTCTCACATTTCTGACTGTCTACCAGGTGCCACGCACTGTTCTAGACACTGAGGATTAAAAGATGAATAAGATAAAGTTTCTACCCTCAAGAAATCACAGTTTAAAAGAAAGGCAAATGGAAATTATTTTTAAAATTATAAAAACGCAGGGGTGAAACTAAGGCCTGCTGATGTTTTGGCTTGTTTCTTTACCTCTGAGCTTCTTTTGTTTTATATGTAATTGGATTTTAACCTTAGAATACTATTAGGTTTAAAGATGATAACATATAAAACGTATTGTGCTTAGAGCCTGAGATGTGCTCATTACACAACAGATTCCAATTTCATCACTCCTTTTTTTCTGACAAAGAATGAGTCAAAAGGAAAAGATTGAAGAAAAATAACTCATCAACTAGATAATTGGTCCCTGAATGAAAGGGGGTAAGACTACATAAAAATACATTAGTATTTCACTAAGAGAATCTGTAAATACACCTGTATGTATCATTTATCCCAAATATAGACCTAGATGCTCTGTTCCACAACAAAGATTATAAAAGCAAGGCAAAGCAATAGGCTCTTACATAATATTTTAATTAATGATCAGAGTTTTCTGTTTCTGGTCAAACACTTGGGTGAGATATAGAAGGTACTAGAAAGTAAAGATGAAGCACTTCAAGTTAAAAGAGTGTATTGAAGAGGTAAACTCACACTTGGGAAACGTCATCATGCAATCTCATGTCTAGAAATGGTGCCTATGTTCTGGCTATAAATTGCTGACTTGGGAGGGAGTTACATTTAGGGCACACATTGACACTGCATGTGACATTTGAAAAAGCACTTGCTAATTCAGCTTTCTAACAGCCCACCTCTCCCCACACTAACCAAGCGCTGGTGGAACTGGCAGTTGTGGTTGCAGGAATCTCTCTGTTGTTCCGAATGTAATTAACAGTGATGGGTTTCTTGTTTTGCCCTTGCCCTTTTGTGTTATTGGCAGAAAAGACTGTTTCTCATCTGTCTCACATGGCCAAATTAGGTTTATTGCTTGTGTTGACTAATTTAAAGGGTTAAATCCTGGGAACTACCTGAGTCCTTCCCTGAAATCCATGTCAGAATGGAAGTGCTCATTACCAGACTTGGAGAGAATCCCCTTTTCTAGCACCTCTCTGTGGACCAAGCATCTCTGCCTGAATTCTAAGCAACTGTGGCCTTTGGCAGTCTTGTAGCTTTTGCCCTCTGGCATGGATAGAACTAGCGTCAACTGGGTAATTCAATCCCTGAGCTCCTTCTTGAATGAATGAGAGAATCCAGGAATTTGCTGCCAGTTGTCTTTTCTCTGTGCCCAGTTTTCCTTGGTGCAGGGTGCTGAATGATGACAGTCTATTTCCGCACCTCCCCTCCTGCCACTACAGGATTTATGATCTGCATGCCCCAGTTGTGAAGCTTGTGTGTAGCATTTTGTTGCCACAGGCCTGCGGGAATGTTTAGAATTGTGTGTTTGTATTTCCAGGGCTACAGTTTGAAAATTGAAGGGGCAAGACAGCAAACAATTCACAGGTCAAGCTGTGTGACTGCTTCCGCATTTGTAGAGCTCATTTTATGCCTGCATATTTCATACTCAGACTCCCACATAGCTTCTGTTTCTCTGATTGTCATTACTTTAGGTGCTTTCAAGTGGATTTTTCCCTAAGAAATCCCCATAGAAGAGGTGTTTACATGGAATGAGGGTGAGGGAAATTTGCCTGGAACCTCAGAAACTTTCCCATAAGAAAAAGGTCTGGCATGTGGGTGGGCGCTCTTCCATCCAGACGGACGGGAATGTGGCTAGGCAGCCAGGAGACACATGGACTTGTGACCACCAGGAAGGGCACCTACCTAGAAAAGTCCCGGCAGCTGGGCCTGTTAATCTTTTCTGAATGAATTAGCAGGCATTTGACCTCTCTAAAGCTGTCCTGGATTCTTTTTATGTCATTGTATGCTGTCTTTTTCCCTCTCAAGAATTACCCTGTATAATTGTCCTTAATGAAGCCTTATTTACCCACTTCCCCCTTGACAGTGTGAGTTGAAAATAAGTATAGATTTCACTAATTAGTGAAAGAAGTCAACATGACCTTGATGAGACCATTTCTGCTGTTTGGTTTCTCCCTTCTAAGAATTTGTTCATTCAAACAAGTATTTGTGCCTAAACAGATGCATTTGGGCATTTTAACAATGAGCATGATTTCAGTATCCTTAAAATGATTGCTAAAATATGCTCATAAGATTCAGATAACATAATGCTGTTTCCTCCCTTCCTCAACTTTTGGGTGGATTAATTCGCTTTACCATGCCAGCACCTGAGTACAGAATAATTTATTTCTGTGTCACTTCATGATGAAAGCCCAGCTGGCATTGACTCAAATTATGCAGCTGGCTATTAATTGAAGAAAACTCCTCTGTCATTCCTCAGTCAAACACAATCTGATTCAGCAGATCCTTTTCACTCTCATCCCTTCTATTATACCAGAAGAACAAATGTAAATAATTCTCACTTGGCTCTGCTTGTCATGGATTGTAAATTACCTGGCAGCATGCAGACTGATTGTGTTAATGCTTTCTGGTCTGCTCTTCTCAATTGATTTTCATTTCTAGAAGAGTTTTGAACATTTCATTTCTGAGCCTTTAATGATGTCCAGTAGAAGGAAATATTGCAGCTCCCTTTGTTCTTATACAGCGCATAACTAATTTTCAAGCTTAATTTCAACAAAATTTCAAATTATAGCACTTGTAGGGCAGGTGCTGGTTTCAGATGAATCAATGATCTGTTTTTCTATCATACTTGACTGTGTGCAAGCACAGGTTGTATTTTAAATAGAACCTCAAGAGAGATTTGCTCTGGGATTTTCAAATATATAAACTCATAGTACAAAGCACATGGCATGCCAAAAATTTTTGATGAGTGCGTTTTATAATTCTTAAAATATGAAACTACTGGGCGTGAGGAGATAGTATCGTATGTTAAGAATTGTGGAACTTTTCCATACAATAAAATTCTGTGCAGAAATGAGGTAGGAGAATTCTTGTGGGAGTGCTAAAATAGTACATCAATTTGATCCTCACTGGATATGAGAATTCACCAATCATATTATTCTGTGAAAATTTGTTTCAGTATCAAGGGCCTCTTTATGCCTTTCGTCTATCCCAGTGTCTGTACTCTCTGTACATTGTGCTTGTTGGGTGCTGAAAGGTTAGTCATTATTATACACTGAGCCCCCAAAATGAACTTAAGATAGTAATATGCTTTTCTGTGATTAAGGTATCCGTGAGGGATTCAATGGGATTTTAACAACAGGAACTGAAAAAGAAATCAGAACTTGGCAGAAAAAATAGTAGTACTAGGATGTTAGGAGAGACCTGGGAGAACCAGCTTGACCCCAGAGGCTGGTCTTTTGAGTCACTGGAGGAATAATATCAAAAGTGCATAAGAGAGCCTGGCTTGGTTTAGGCTGTCCTGGGTTATAGAAGATACAAAGCTAGAAAGGGCAACAAAACGTTGTAGTATGAGACCATCCCAGTTTGAACACCCAATGCAGCATCTAGTATCCATGAAGCAGACCTCAGGGATTGGGTAGCCTGGGAAAGACAGTGTGCCATTCAGAAGCTAACAGTTATCCCGAATCCAGATCTGAGTGACATAACCTAGTTGCAGCTGAAATTACTGTAATGGGTCCCTCCCTGGCAGGATTCTTTCATGAACTCAGGTAGACTGAGTCTTCGGTGAATAGATTCCACTGAAGGGAATATAAATAACTCTAAATTTATATACTTGCAAAAGAGAAAAGGAGCTTTTAGGAAACCATTGATATTAAAAAGAAATGACAATCATGTTTGTTGACCTTATAATTATATACCTTTTGCATGCAATTCTGAGAAAGTATTCCCTATATACAAAGTGGAGGAGATAGTGTCCTAGGAGACTCTTTTTTTTTTTATTATTTTTTTTTTATTGTGATATTGAGGGGTACATTTAAGGGTTAGGTACACAAATATGTCTCATTCAGGCACCCTTGTTTGTAAGGAGACTCTTTTTTTTAAGACAGAATTTCATTCTGTCACCCAGGGTAGAATGTAGTGGTGCAACCATAGTTCACTGTAACCTGGATCTCTTGGGCTCAAGTGAACTACAGGCACACGCCACCACATCCAGCTAATTTATTTTTGATTTTAGTTTTATAGAGATAAGGATCTCACTGTGTTGCCCAGGCTGGTTTTGAATGATCCTCCTGCCTCGGCCTCCCAAAGTGCTAGGATTATAGGCATGAGCCACTGCTCCTGACCTTAAACTGGAAGACAATTTAGATAAAAATGTTTTACTCATACAGACATTGTTTAAGTATAAAACCAGAGATTTAAGCCCTGAAATATAAGTGTATATTTATTTTGAACATTTTCCAGAAATCTGATGATGGATGTATTTGTAGACCAGGGGTTAGAGGAGGTTATATTCTAAAATGACATCATCTGATTATTTTTCTTTATCTGTAGTGTAAACATGAGCTCTGTTTGGTAATATTTAATTTATGAACTTTTGTGTCATATTACACCTTAAAATTTTTTGTTGTGTATTTCCTATAATGCTTATAGTGAGAGTCAGTCAGGCAATAAATGCTACATTTGAGTGCCTTCTACTTTCTAAGTGCTATTCTAAATTCTAGAAATGATGTAGTGAGCAAGACAGACAGAGTCCCCACCCTAAAATAATCTAGTAGAAGAGTGAGAACTGATGTAGTACTTTTTAATTCTCATAGTCAGGTATACCTGATTTCTTCAGAAGCCATTACTAAGTACCTCACTTTCTTTAAATTCTGAGACCCCTGACTTTACTTGGCTTATGCCAGAACTGATGAGAACTACAACTTCTTAAGATCTTCCTTGTTATAAGAAGGTTGAAATAAGTCTGTAACATAAAACTAACCCTTCTATCCAAGTCCAAGTCAAAAGTGGATTTTTCAACTTGCTCTTCTCAGCCCAGTGATATGACCAAGGAACGCAGAGGTTAATGGCAAGCTTTTGGAGCAAAAGATATTTCAAAACCACCAATTTGTTGGTGGACTTGATGATCAGTTCTGCAAAGTGTTTAAAGAAAATTACTTAAGATCGCTCCCATAAATCAAGACTAGAAATGATTCATTGGGGGAGGATGTGACGGGATTGAAAATCTTCCTTTTCCTCTTCTCACATTAAGTGAGAAGGGGAGAGAAGGAACTAGAACTTGAAATGAGCGTATGTGTGGGCCCCTATTGTTCCAGGGTTTACAAAGGGCTATGCTATCATCATGTTAAACAAATGGCTCCTGCTCCGTGTGCCAGCTTAATTGCCAGCTTGGCTTCTGAACAAAGAAATCACAGTTGAAGCAAAACATGTTTGTTATGGAAGGCAAAACCCTCCTAGAACAATTTTTGGGTTGTTTTTCCATTTAATTTTTTTTAACTTGCAGAAATAGACTTTAACTAGCAGAAATAAACTTTAAAAAATTTTTATTTTAGAGAATATGAGGTAGTCTTGTGCTGTGGAATACATGTTTCACGTATGTAGGCAGCGATACTGAGTTAGATACTGGTGACCAAAAATGATACAAAAGGAAGAAGTCAAATGCCTGATAAACTGCACAGACAGAAAGAAAATGTGCTTCTCTGCCATAAGTTGCATATATAAGTCACATCTCAAAGTGTGTTCCCCTGACCAACAGTGTCAGCGTCACCTGGGGACTTGTTAGGAATGTAGATTCTCTGTTTCCATTTCAGGCAGGATGAATCAGAAACTCTGGGGTTGGATCTGCATTGTAAAAAGACCTCCAGTAGGTTCTGATGTGTGTTACAGTCTGAGACCCACCATGCAAAGAATACCGAAGGATAACACAGACAGACGAAATTGGTTCTGTTCCTCTTAAGATGAATTTGACAATATTTAAAAATTTGGGGAAGGATATAGAAATTCATTGTGTGTGTGAGTGTGTGTGTGTGTGTGTGTGTACGTGTGCATTCTATTTGGGGAAATATGGGGTAGACTTTTTTCACCTAGTGTTATTTTGGGGGGATTTTTAGAATTAAGAAGAAAACAGAGAGATACCGTCAGCTACTTATGTAATTTTGTAGGAATAATAGGGTTTATTCCAGCAGAAAAGGATATTTCATGGAAAAACTTCACTAATATTCTGTCTAGACGTGTATTCTTTTATTTGAGGCAGGAAACACAAAAGAAAATTGGCTTCTTCATCAAGTTCAAGGAAATGGTGTTTTAATTTTGTAGAGAAGTAATTTCATTTTCTTGGAGAAATGGTAGACCGATATTAGTAATTCAATTCTCTTCTTAAGTATAATGATGGTTGCTATAGTTCTTACCAAGGCTAAAAGAAGTAAAGTCAAATAGATTTAAATCTTGCTAATGATTGGGATTTATTTCTGGGGGAGGGGGGCTGAAACTGTATAGCAGAGAGGTACTTTGCAATACACTGACAACTAATTATTATGTGCTTCCCTGCAGTTCTGTGATCAGAAAGCTAAGAGTAGAAACACAAATTTGAACCTGTGGCCTTTGCACATAACTGCATTCAGATTCATTCATTTAGCTAATATTTGTGGCGCACCCACTATAGCCTTCTCACTATGATGGACCAGGGCTGTACAGGTGAACAAGGCACCCACAGCCATGACTGTGAAGTCAGAGAGAGGTCCAGTAATAAATCTAGATGAGTAAATGAGAAACTATAATGAAATGTAATAACTTTCAGGATGAGGCAGAGTATAGGATGCTATGTGAGCAAGTTTCCTGGACTTGAGGGCATTGGGATGGGGGTGGAGATCAGGAATGGTTCAAGGAAAGGCACTAGAGTCTTCAAGCTGGACAGAGATTAGCCAGATGACGGACAGAGCGGGCAGAGAGAAGAACATATGCAAAGCTGAGAGAGAGCGCATTCTTGACATCACCATGTTACTGAACATGACTCCATATGGTGGCGCTCATGGGCAGAGGGCAGTTGCACAGGGCCTAGAGAACAATAGGAGATGAAACTGAGAAGAATGCAGGGAACAGAAAACAGCAGGCCTTGCTAGCCATGTTACTGATTCTGAACTTTATTTCACCAAAAGGGGAAGCCTTTGGTTGTAGGATTTGACTGCCCTGTGGAGACTGGACTGCAGAAGGACAGAGCTAAAGGAAGGTATAAAGGCCAAGACACTGCTGCAGTGGCTCACACAACAAGCACTGATAACTAAGACAAGCAGCAGGGTGGGAATAAAGAGAAATAAAAGGATTTAGGAAACGGCCATTTAGGAAATTGATTCAGTGGGACCTGGTGATTCATTAGGTGTGAAAGCAAGGGAGAGGGATACACCTTGGGCAACTAACTGAATAGTGGGTCATTCACTGAGCGTGGGGTCTAGAAGGGGGAAGAAGATTTGGGGTGAAGTTATGAGTTCCACCTGGACAAGTAGGATCTGAGAAGTCTGTGGTTACTTTCATGTTGGGATGTCCAATAAGCTGTTGGAAATGCAATGCTAACTTGAAGCTCAAGTGTTCTGAGTCCTTCCCTTAGGCCTCTCTGTCCACATAAATACTATTCATGCTTTTTCACAGCAGAGGCTAAAGCCAGAGAACTTCCTTTGCCGTCCCTGATTACTCTCGTAGTGATTAGTCACTACTCTTGATGCCAGTTTTAAGTGCTGAGTGACTTTTAGAGCTGCAGATTTTTTCTGCCCCAAATCCTTGAAAGCAATTTGGTTAACTCAGTGAAACTTACCTACCAATGAATAAGACCTATTATCTTTCAGTCGGAATTTTATTTCAAGAATGAAAGATATGAGAGAACTGGGGTGGTCTCACTCCATCTGAGCACTCTATCTTCATTTTTATTAGGGATCATTTCCCTATAATAGTAAAATGTAAACATGTGTACTGTGGATGTGTTGTTTGGTGAAGGCAACAATAAAAAATGCATAGGTGAATACATAGCTAGAGGATAAAAAAAAGTTTTCATTTTAAGAAAAGAGAACAATGTTTATCATATAACTCTCCTTAATTTTATAGTGATACTATAGCAATACACTTTCAAACAAAGTGCTTAAATTAGAAGGCTGGAATTTTTTGTTTATCATGTCAAAGAAGAAGTTGAAAGCTACCTCATTACTTAATAATTACATATAGAAGTGATAGTCATAAAAAACTAAAGAAAAATATCAAATAAATTATAAACCATTCTGTAAAGTTTTACCTAACATTTTTCTCAATAATTATGAAACTTCTGAAGTTATCTTATTTTGGGGAAACCACAGATGGTCAGAAAAATTAATATAAAGGCACTTAAATTTCAACTAGCCTTGAAGAATAAAGAGAGCAAGAACTGTCATGATCACAATTAAGAATGACCAAATCCCATTAATGTTTCCTAATTATCAAATTAGAAAAGTTAGGAAGCATGAATAATTTATGTCTGGTGACATGTTCTTTTTAATACCTGTATTACTTCGGACTTTTAAAGGAACAATAAACCTGCTTATGTGACATGTCAACTTTTTTCTAATTAATAATTGCAAGGTTTCTATTTGAAATACGAACTCTGCTCATACATAATGTAGACTATCGCTGGACAGATTGAGAGTTGGTCAGAGTTGTCAAAGCTTGTTTTCTGGAAGCTTCATCTTTTCCTGTGCTCTTTGTCCTAGTTCTGTTCCTCAGAACCCTAATTCTCTGTAGTAAACATTTCATTCCAGATAACACGGTGTTTATCCTCATGTCCTATCATGGCTTTTGTCTTACCCATTCAGTAAAATGTGTGTGCACACACACACACTCACACCCTGCATGTGTATTTAACCATTCAGTAAACTATATTAAATCTTCTGTAAACTTCAGATAAGCCAGCGTAAATTTGGATCTTAAAATGAGTCTTAAATTTAGGGGGGTCTTATTGTAGCTTACCAAATTGTTTATATGCCACATATATATTTGTCATAATATATAGAACAGGTTATATTTAAGACTGTGGGCTTGCTTCATGTAGGATGTATCAAATTCATGGAGGCAAGCATTAGATTTAGCTCATTCATGAAGGATACAGAAGACAGATTATCTTTTTTTCCGTAACATCATTCAGTGCAGTAGGTACATAATGAATCTCATATTAAAGAGAAAAGAGAGTAGTTTAAAAGCATTTTAGGGTGAGTTGAATAAAAACCTTAGAAATGTGCCATAAAAGCTTTCACCTAGGAGATTTGAAAAAAGTGGGAGGAGTTAAATATTGTGCATGCATAGGGCTAAGAAATCTTAATTGGAGATACAACTGGATAGTTTCAACATTCATATTGAAAAATCTTCCAAATCACACATTACAGAAATGTATGTGTATCTGATATACTTCATATATGTGTATTCAAAATTGTCACATCAATGATTTATTCTTTTTCTTGAATTCTTATTATTTCAAAATATAGTCCATTTAGCCCTTGATTTTCATATTTTCTCCTTTTTATAGTTTGTCCTTTTGATCTTCAACATTTTTTCTTCTTTTGCTCTGTAGTGTTTTCCTCTTCATAATTTTAAAAATTATATTTATATCAGTTCCTTAAAATATTTTCATTCTTTGTTTTAGACATTTTAACTATTTTAGAGTACTATCATTACATGTTTGCTCAGATTTTCCTCCTGCATAGTTTCTGTCACTCTTCTTCCTCCTCCTCCTCCCCCTCCTCCCCCGCCTCCTCCTCCTCCTCCTCCTCCTCTTCCTCTTCCTCTCCTTCTCCTTCTCCTTCTTCTTCTTCGAGTTGGGGTCTCACTATGTTGCCCAGGCTGGAGTGCAGTGGCATGATCACTGCTCACTATAGCCTTGACTTTCTGGGCTCAGGTTATCCTCCCAACTCAGCCTCCTGAGTAGCTGGGATCACAGTTGTGTGCCACCATGCATGACTGATTTTTCTGATTTTCTTTTGTTGAGATGAGGTCTCACTATTTTGTCCAGGCTGGTCTTGAACTCCTGGGTTCAAGTAGTCCTTCTGCCTCAGCCTCCCAAAATGCTGGTATTACAGGCATGAGGCACTGTGCCTTGTCTCAGTCATTATTCTTGAAGGCAGATGTCCCCAACACCCGGGCAGTCTGTAGCCTATTAGGAACTGCTGCGCAGCAGGAGGTGAGTGTCTGGCATGTGAGCAAAGTTTAATCTGTATTTATAGCCTCTCCCCATCCCTTGCATTACCGCCTGAGCTCTACCTCCTGTCAGACCAGCACCGAAAAGCCTACTTCCATTTCCAACATCCTATCTTTGTGAAGCAGGGTCTTCTGCAGTGACCACAACCAAAATGAGATTAAGGAGTAAACTGAACATAAGCAACATTCTTTGGGTGTCACTGTCTCCCATCATCCCCAGTTGGGACCATGAAGGTACAGGAAAACAAGCTCAGAACTCCCACTGATTCTGCTTTATGGCAAGTTGTATAATTATTTCATTATATAGTACAATGTAATAATAATAGAAATAAAGCACACAATAAATATAATGCACTTGAGTCATTCTGCAACCATCCCCCACCACCACCACCCCGGATCCATGGAATAATTATCTTCATTGAAACCAGTCCCTGATGCCAAAGAAGGTTGGGGATGGCTGCTTTAAGGTTTGAACGAGATCAACTTTTTCAGCACATCCCAGCCCAAATGATATAATATAACTCTACTATATCAACACAGCACAAGTGCTGAAGTTATTCAGGCATTTGAAGAGTCCTCATTGAATGTCAAGTATATGCAAGGCAAATTAGAGATTTTAGGATTTCCAGGACCTGACACTTATAAACTTTCATGAAGAAAAATTATATCCCCCCAAAATGAGTATTGACATCCAGTTTGCATTTGTATTTATAGCCCCTCTGATGCCTTTTAAATATTTATTTGCTATATAATTAAAATATATATATAAATATTTGCTAATCTTATTTATGCCAATGCAAAGGATATATTCATTATAAGTTGTAGTTGTGTTTATGACAACTTTATAGCTTATATGCTAAAGGTAAAAGTGAACAAAAGTGTGCTACTTTGTTATATTTTCCTGGTGATTTATGTAAGTATTTACTCCCTATAGGGAAATTTTGAAACACCGGCATTGATAATAAGGACCAAATAAGTATCAGCTTGATGTGCTTTCACACATATGATCCCATTTGTTTTTTTCTTCATTCCTAGGAGGTAAATATATAACACTTTGGTTTCATTAGCATCACAACAAATTATAAGACAAATCAACAGAACAAAATTTAAAATTGAATACTATCAAATCGAATTAATATCAAATTAATACTATCAAATTGAAAAAGCCTTCACTTTTGTATGCACATATTTTCAAGCAGTAGTTCTTACCCACTTTAAATCCCCGAGGAACTTCAAAAAATCTGACACCTGGCCCAGACACCCAGACCAATGACATCAGACTTATGGAGACGGGAATCAGGTGGCCATATTTTTTTAAAGTCCTGCATGACTTCACTGCTTTAGAGGTTCATTGACCTCCACTTAGAAAACTGCTAGTTAAAAAATGCATCCAGACCTGCTCTGTCTCCAGGAAATACCGCATTCTACTTTCTACTTATCCTATCATTTTGAAAAATTAAAGTTTAACCCAGCTGGTTACATGATAGACGCACCCTCCCCTCATCTAAACACAAAAGGCCTCATTTCTGTCTTCAATAGTTTGCAGGAATAACTAATGCAAAATAAGTATCACACCTAATGTTAAGAATTACTTAATAAGAAGCCCAAGATTCCACTTTGTTTCCTATTTTTTCCCTCTGCCATCACAGTCAAAGCTGGCCTCTGCCATCACACTCAAAGCTCTCAAATTCTGCCCTTCATTATCACCATTATTACTTTGACCTGGCATTTTGCCAAGTTAGAAATTGCCAAAATCTCCTAACAACAGTTTCTGTAAAATTTTGAGTTCACACTTTGGCCAGAGCCCGTCTTCCTAACAAGGAATTGTAATATTTAAATCCACTGCCTGAAATCTTGTATGCTCTCCATTGCCTACAAATAACCCAAACTCCTTAACTCAGAAGTCCATGCTTACAGGTTCACCCCACAAGATCCCTGGGTAATGGGGTGCTTTTGTGCATGTAGTTTTCTGCTGCTTTTGTTGAAAGAGTCTCAGCCCTATTCTTTACCCTGGAAACTCACTGTGTTAGTTCATTCTGCATTGCTATAAAGGAATGCCTGAGGTTGGATAATTTATAAAGAAAAGCAGGTTCACTGTCATCTGCCTTGCTTCTACTGAGAACTCAGAAAGCTTTTACTCATGGTGGAAGGCCAGAGGGGATGACAGGTCACAGGGTGAGAAAGGAGGCAAGAGGGAGAAGGGAGATGCCAGACTGTTTTAAACAACCAGTTCTCTTTTAAACAACGAATAGAGCAAGAACTCACTCATTCGTGGCACAAGAATGGCACCGAATCATTCATGAGGGATCCGCGCCCATGACTCAGGCACCTCCTACGGTCACCACCTCCAACGTTGGCAATCACATTTCAACATGAGATTTAGGGAGGTCAAACCTGCAAACTGTATTGCTCACCTTCCAAGACCCAGCTGAAACAGTACCTCTCCTGGGACACTGTCCCTGGTTCTTCTGGAAGAATTAGCTGCCACATCCTTAGGGCTCTCACAGTACTTTGGCTTCACCTTTGTTGTAGCAATTATAATGCAGGAAAAATGGTATTTCCAGTTACTAAAATAAAACTATAGACCATGCAATATTCTTGTTGCGTGCGTATTTAACTGGGAAAAACACCCATATGTTTTTAGACTTTGAAATTTAAAAAATATAGTTGATTATATGAGAATATTGTTTGTTTGCTTAGTTTTGCTTTTTTATGTTTCCAATAACATTTCTGTTGAGAAAGAAAATCAATTTCTGGAAAAATGTATTTAAAATAGAAGACAATAATTCTAATAAAATCATCCAAACTTCAATTAATATGTTAAAAGCATTGTAATATCACATGCAATGCTTATTTTGCAAGGATAATTCACGGAAACTGTTAAATAAATAAGACTTTATCGTGTTTTCAGCTGATTAAAATATCTAGTTTTCAAAATAATCTGCCCATCCAATTTTAAAACATGACTTAGCCCCAATTGCTGACTCTGATTTTTACCTTTTAAAAAGTAATTGTGTTTTTCCATATACACCATCAAACAAGAAGTAAGGGATGACATTTTAGGGTAAGAAAATAAAAAGACATTTACTAGCGAGCATCAGAGTCACTTTGAAGGGCCATTAAAGCACATACTACTGGATCTACCCCTCAAAGTTTCTAATTCTGTAGGTCTGTTGTGGAGCCCGTTTTGTAGTTTTAGGAAGTCCCCAGGTGATGCTGATGCTGCTAGTCTGGAGACCACACTTGACAATAACTGCAGTATATTAACAATTTTATTAGTTGAGTTTTCGCCATCGTACATATGTGTGTGTGTGTGTGTCTGTGTGTGTGTGTGTGTATGTGTGTGTGTGTGTGTGTGTGTATATGTTAACTGATAATGAGTAGCTTGATTGTCTCCAAACATCCTGTTTCCAAATATCCGTGTATAGTCATAGGTCCAGAGAAACAAACCACATCTATATTTAGATTCTTCTGTTGTTGTTGCTATTTGACTTACTTTTAATGTATTTAATTATATCAATCTGGAACAAAAGGACTGTCTTCTAATATTGACATCACAGACTTTTTAAGACAATAGAAGATTATATCTTAAACCTTTGGATTTTTCACTCTTCTAGTAAATATAAGCATACAACTTCCAGGCAACCTCTGAGTTTTTAAAAAATTTAATAAAATTGACAAATGTTTTCAATAAAATTGGAGCAGTTCATTTCCTTTTACAAATATGCTAAAAATAAATGGCAAAAGATCTAACTGATTTTTTTTTCAGATCAGCAATTCTACAAATATTTGCAGGCATGTTATTGTCTTTACTGTGATATTGATTATAAACTTGAGTTATATAAAGACACTATGTTGAATGAATTATGTTCTAGTCATATTCTAAAGAAATAAAAACAGTAAAGGTGGTAGTACCTTACTTCTGCAGCATTGTAGTATTTGCCAGCATCTTTTTTTATTTGAAAGATGAGGGGAACAATTCAGGGTTAGGTACATAAGTAGTCGTTGTACAGGTGAAGTTTGGGCCTCCCATTGGTCCTCAATTTGCCTTATTAATGTTATATGCCCCACTCCACCCCTTCCCCTGGCAGTGACCTGCTACTGCCAATCTCTTTCATGCAGTATTATAATAAATGTTCAGGGTCCACTTATAAGTGAGAATATGTGGTACTCAGTTCTTTGTTTCTATGATAGATCACTGAGTATGATAGATTTTAAATCCATCCAAGTTGCGCGAAGTCCATAATTTTGTCCTTCTTTATGTAATACTCCATTGTGTATATGTCCCACTTTTTAAAATCCAGTCCACTTTCGATGGACAGTACAGTTGGTTCCATGTTTTTGCTATTGTGAAAAATGTTGCAGTAAACATGCATGCATAGGTATCTTTTTTGTAGAATGATTTGTGTTTTTCCAGGTATATCTCCAGAAGGGGGATTGCTGGGTCATATGGAAGGTTGATTTTTAGATCTGTTAGAAATCTCCATGCTGTTTTCCACAGAGGTTAAACTAGTTTGCATTCCCACCAACAGTGTAGAAGTATTCCCTTTTCTCAGCATTCTCCCCAGTATCTGCTGTTTTTTGAGTTATTAATGATGGCCAGTCTGATGCGAGGTAGGTGGTATCTCAATGTGATTTTGATTTGCATTTCTTTGATGATTAGTGAGGCTGAGCATTTTTTCATGTATCTGTTGGCTGCTCCTTTGAGAAGCGTCTATTCATATCTTTTACCCACTTTTTGATAGGGATGTTTGTTTTTTTCCTTTTGGCACGAATGAATTTCTTGCAGATCCTGGGTGATAGGCCTTAGTCAGATATACAGTTAGCAGTATTTGCCCACATCTTTGAACACTGTGTGGTTAAGAATGATAGACTCTAGGCAGCAGGGTGACTTGGAAAAATTAATGGACATGCTAGTCGAAGAGCTCAGACTAGATTAAGTGTGAAGATTCCCAATAACTTCCTGCTATTCCACCATCTCCTCAGATAATCCAAGCATACTGCACTCAGTCTAGGGCCGTGGTCCAGAGGAACGGTGTGTTTGGCAAGAGAAGAGCAAAAAAATCTAGTTCCATGTGCTAGGATTTTTCCAAGTATCTTCTTTAGCATCCTGTAAGGGGTTTCCAGAAATCTGAGGACTGAACCAGTGGCCAGAATTGTAGATATTTTGAGCTTAAAGAAACATAAATTTTTAGGTAAGGATACAAAGACCAACTTAAGAAGTATAATGTCAATATTGTACCTTTTTTTTAGCTAAGACTTTTCAGACCACTTCAAATATAAACCATATTGATTGATTCTCCAAACCACTCTGAAGTGGACAAAGTGATGATCTCATTTTCAAATGTGGACTACTTATTTAATTCAAGTGATTTTAATCTTCAAATCTCTAGTAGAGGCCTGTGTCTAGCACCTGGTACTTGAAATATTGTTCATCACTAACCTAATATAGCTTTCACTTACTCATCCATTGAAAAAAATATTTATTGAGTTCATACTGTGTGCTAGGTGTTGTTCTAAGTGCTAAGGATACAACAGTGAACAAAACAAAAATCCATGACCTTGTGGAGCTTACATTCCAAAGGAGACTATGGTAGGCAGGATGAAGGCCCTTGCGAAGACTTTCACTGGCTGATCCACAGACCCTATGATTATGTTACCTTCCATGGAAAAAAGGGTTCTGTAGGTATGATTAAGGATACAGACCTTGAGATATGAAGAGTATCCTAGATTAGCCACATAAGCCCAATTTAATCACGTAAGTTTTTAAAAGCAAAGACTTTTTCCTGGTTGGATTAGAGAGAGATGTGATAACAGAAGAAAGGTCAAAGAGATGCAACTTTGAGGGCTTTGAAGATGGAGGAAGAGAGCCATGAGCCAAGGAATGTAGGCAACTAGACAGGGTAGGGAAACAGATTCTCTCCTAGAACATCCAGAAAGGAATGTATTCCTGCTGACACCTTGATTTTAGCCCGGTGAGACCTGTGTCAGACTTATGAACTACAGAACGATGAGATAATAAATTTTTATTGTTAAGTTACTGCATTTGTGATAATTTTTTGTGCCAGCAATAAAAAACTAATTACAAGAAAGATAGGCAATATTCAAGAAAAATAGATAAAATATATGTTGGATAATGATAAGTGCTTAAGAGAAAAATAAGTCAGGGAATCAAATAGGAAGCATCAGTAGGGCATGTGATTTTAGATAGTTTAGCCTTCCGTGTTGACATTTGCGTAGACTTGAAGGAGATGAGGGGAAAGAACATTTCAGACAAAGGGAACAGGAGGCCAAAGTCTCAGTCTAGGACAATGACTCTGCAGGACTAGATTCTGCATATCAACATTGAAAGAGCAATTCCCACTCCAGAATATCCAAGCTTCCCCCAATAACCATGTGTGATGACCTAGGATGACAGGCTCAAAACTCCACAGACAACTTTCTAATTTTTTCATTAAAAAAATAAACAGGCTTGTCCAAATAACATGATTTACTTTTTCATATTTTCTGGAGACTACATTAAGAAATTTGATACTATTTCATTTGTACCATATTCAAAGAATATAAAGTCTTAAAGTACTTAGAGACATTCAGATTGAGTCCTCTTGGATCATCTACTCAACAACATTATCAACCAACAATGTGTAGTAGTTCAAAGGGATCTCAGACTATATGTGATCCTAAATTGTTGCTAAGATAAATTTAGTGCTGGGGGAAAAGTTATTGTAATTATTTTGTCATTAGAGGCTGACTTGCATATACAAATTAAAAAAATCAGATTGTTAATGTAATGCAACAGTCACCATTAATCTTGATGAAATTGTTTATTGATATTTCCAAGCACAATAGGCTCTCCATATCTGTGGGTTCTGCTTGTGTGGATTCAACCCCAAAATATTTTTTTAAAGGATGGCTGCATATGTACATGTACAGAATTTCAAAAAATCATTCTTCCCTAAAAGATATAACAACCATTTATATGTCATTTACATTATATTAGGTATAAGTAATTTAGAGATGAGTTAAAATATATCAGTGTGCATAGATTATATGCAAATACTGTGCCATTTTATATGAGGGATTTGAGCATCCATGGATTTTGGGATCTGGGGAGATCCAAGAGCCAATCCCACATGAATACTGAGGAACCACTGTAATCTGATTGAGGCCGAATTAATGGTTTGTATTCTCTTAAGTACCTGGAAGAAAAAAAAACTGGCTGTCTGATTTTTTTTTTAAGTTGCATTATATATTCTAATCTTTCAAGGAAAGGAGAATAGAAATGTCCAGGTAAATGGAAGTGTGTTAATAAACATTCTGCAAAGATGCTTCATGGGAAATATGTTTTACCTCGCTGCTCAAAGTGTGATTCGTGAACTAACAGTATGAATATCACCTGGGTTTGGTAGAAGTACAGATTCTTAGACTTGACCCCAGATCTACTGTGCCACTATCTGCATTTTAACTAGGTTCCAAGTGATTTACATGCACTTTCAGATGCGAAGCATTGCACTGAGGCAATACCTGGGACTCTCATTATGAAACATACCACCAGGTATTTTATATTCTTTAGACAGGCCCAAATAAACTCACATTATTTCAAATAGAGTGCTCTAGAACATCATGTTCTGAGAGAGTATTTTCATCATGAAGATAGCTTCAGGAAGTAGGTAGTGTTATGATTTTGAGAACTTACCAAACCTTTTAGCTGTATATTGTCTCTATTTCGAAACTTTAAATTGGTCAACATATTTTTATAGATATAATAGTTTAGTTGAGGAATGAAGGGGAGAGAAATTTAATTACTTTAAAGGAAGGTAAATAGGGAATACAGAGAAAGAAAAAGAAGAAAACAAACATTTTGTCGAATCAGAATTTTCGAATGGAAAGAAGACACTAAGTGCTTTGTGGTTCCATGCTAAGACAAGCTATGATGTGACCCTTGCCACTGCTCACACAGAGAGCTTCTCCCAGCCACGTTGATGTGTTGTTGACTTGGTCTTATTTTCACTGAATCAACTTCTGCCTCTATGAAGCTTCCGAGTAGCATTGCTCCTACCTGTGAAGCTTTGACACACACGAAGCAGGTGAAATTTTATTTTCGCTTAGGACTTTGTATCTGTAATCATCTGGTTTGTTCTTTATGTTTCTATCCCTGAAGTGAACGATCCTTATACTTTCATATCTCTTCTTCTGTCCTAGTGACTTTCCTTGACACTAACTCCTATCTCATAATATTGATTTTTAAATTTTGTAGCCCTCGATATGCAAATTTCAAAAATTTCTAATGTAATTCAATTAGCTCAGAACATGATAGAGACTTTTTTATTTTTTGCCTCATCCTGAGCATTATATATTCGTACTTGTGTATTTAGATTATGTGGACTCTTTGGTTACCACATCCTATTGTTATCACATCATACACTTCACTAAAATTGCTCAGCTCAGGTCCCATCTCCTTGGTGCCTGCTCAGTTAGATGTTTTTGTTTTAATCAAAGGGGAGAAATTCAAAAGTGTTCATATTTAATTCTATCTTGTTAGATTTGGATCTTTATACTCTTTTTTATATCCTGATTCAGTCATTTATTTATATCCTGATTCAGTCATCTTAACTTTTTCCCAAACCCATGCCCCTTTTCCTAAGAACGTTTGTCATAGCTCCCTCCATCCTTCTTAAACAAGCTTTATCCCATGTCTGATAAGATCTCTGTAGCTGAATTTACTCAGTATGAATTTGTTTTCTGCCATAGATGTATGTGTTTTTAAATATCTCACTTCATAGCAGTGCCCCTATTTGATTACAAACTCTTGTTATCAAGTTCTTCTCTGTTTCCTCTTCTCAAGCAAAACATAAAAATTTGGCTGACTTTTTTTTTTCTTTTTCTTTTTGAGTTGGAGTCTCACTCTGTCGTCCAGACTGGAGTGCAGTGGCCGCTCCCGGCCACCGCAGCCTTGACCTGCTGGGTTCTGGCGATCCTTCCACCTCAGCCTTCCAAGTAGCTGGAACTACAGGCGCGCTACCACGCCCGGCCTTTTTTTTTTTTTTTTTTTTGATTTATTGTAGAGATGAGGTCTCACCAAGTTGCCCGGGTGGGTCTCAAACCCTCAGGCTCAGGCAATCCACTCACCTCAGCCTCCCAAAGGCACAGGATTACAGGCTGAGCCACCGAGCCCGGCTTGGCTTACCTTTAAATATATAGTTCATATCATTGACTTGAACTGGATGATGGCTGGTGGCTGATGACCAGCTAATAAAAGAGGAGAGTCAGTCGAGGACTTGATTTTCAAATGTAACAAAAGGATGCTTAAGAAGTGACTTGTAATGAATAACAATAACTTTTGTTAGCAAAAGTAATGAATAACAATAACTTTTGTTAGCAAGTGAAAGTAGGGGGCACATCAAAGAAAGCTGTAATTGGTTTGTTCTTCATGTTCCTAGCCCATGGCAATTGTATGTTAGCCAAGTATTTTGCATTTTATTCAAAAACAATTAAGAAGTAGATGACTCAGACATGGATGACTCAATAAAATTATAGACAAACTCCTTGCTACAGTGGCTCTTGTTAATTAAATATCTGAGACAGCAGAATTAAAAGAGGAGAAATTTGTATGCAATTGGAAACAAGGCCATGAAATTATTCCTTTTAGCAGGAGATACCTTAACTCTTAAGCAGATAACATTTCTGAAGCTATAGGAATAGGTCTTATTTTACTTTACAATTGAAGCCTTGAAATATTTGAAGGTTCACTTGATTTCATTAGGATCAAGAACATCAAGCTTCATCTCTTCTAGTCTTTCTCAAATGTTAGGAGGATAACTTTTTAAAATTTTTATTATAAAGATGTGGGGTACAATTCAGGGTTAGGTATACAAACGTCGATCGTGCAGGTACCGTTGTTGATGAGGTGTGCTCCTCCCTCCCTTAGCAGTTTCCCTCAACTGTCAATCCCACTGCCCCCGCCCGCCCCTGACAGTTTCCCATTACTGCCAATCACTTTCTTATAGCATTATAATTGTTCACGGTCCTCTTATGAGTAAGAACATATGGAACTCTATTATTAGTTTCTGTGAATAAATCACTGAGTATGATCAACTCCAAATCCATCCAGGTTGCTGCAAAGTCCATATATTTGTCCTTATTTATGGCTGCATAATATTCCGTTGTGTGTATGTACCACATTTTTTTTATCCAGTCCAGCTTCAATGAGCAACACGGTTGGTTCCATATTTTTGCTATTGTGAATAGAGCTGCAACGAACATACATGTGCAGGTATCATTTTTGGAGAATAATTTGAGTTCCTCTGGGTATATTCCCAATAGGGGAATAGCTGGGTCATATGGAAGGTCAATTTCTAGTTCTTCCAGAAATCATCAATCTGTCCTCCAAAGAAGTTGTACTAGTTTGCATTCCTACCAGCAGTGTTGAAGCATTCTTTTTTCTCCACATCCTCATCAGCATCTGTTATTGTTTGTTTTATTAATGACGACCATTCTTACAGGGGTTAGGTGGTATCTCAATGTGGCTTTGATTTGCATTTCTCTGATGATGAATGAGGCTGAGCACTTTTTCATGTGTCTGTTGGCTGCCTGTATATTTTCTTTTGAGAAGTGTCTTTTCATGTCTTTTGCCCACTTTTTAAAGGGGCTGTTTGTTTTTTTTTCCTTCAGTGCATTTGAGTTCCTTGTAGATCCTAGATGTTAGGCGTTTGTCAGATATACAGTTGGCAAATATTTTTTCTCTGTCTGTGGGCTGTCTCCCTGCTCTCTTGATGGTTTCTTTTGCTTTGCAGAAGCTCGTTAATTTGATGAGGTCCCAGGGAGGATAACTTTTAACCAAACTTTTTCTTTGCTGCTATAATACATTTTTCTTTGATGATTTTAAAAAATGAGTACCTTTTGAACATAGTGCTAGAAAGTGGATAGTGTTTTGAGTACTTCAAAAGCTTTACAGGATTAAAAAAAAGCATATTATAAAAAGTATGTTTAAAGTACATCAATTTTTATAAATTTATTCATTTGCTTACTTATATATGTAAGTATTCAATTTATACATAGTTTTTTTACTCAGAGGAAAGGATAAATACATGAACATTTATATACACACACACACACACACACACACACACGCCATAATCACCACCAAACCCTTCAGTGAGTAAGTAGGACTGCAGATAATACTTTTCTATACTCACATTTTTGTTTGTATGTGTTTTCTGTTATAAGTTTTTATTTTGGCATAAAAAGAAAAAAATTTTAATTAAGAAATGTCCTCAAAGCATTCTTTGTAAAAGTGAAAAGTGGAATTGAACAGTGTCTATCCATAGTAGGATGGCTACATAAACAAAAAGTTACAGTTAAGAAAGAAAATTGGCCAGGTTCGGTGGCTCATCCTGTAATCCCAGCACTTTGGGAGGTCAAGGCATGTGGATTACCTGAGCCAGCCGGTTCAAGACCAACCCAGGCAACTTGGCAACACTTCACCTCTACAATAAATAAAAAATTAGTTGGGTGTGGTAGCGCATGCCAGTAGTTCTGGCTACTTGATAGTCTGAGGCGGAAGGATCACCAGAGCCCAGCAGGTTGATACTGGGGTGGCTGTGAGTGTGCCACTGCACTCCAGCTTGGGTGACAGAGTGAGACTCCAACTCAAAAAAAAAAGAAAGAAAGAAAGAGAGAAAACTAAGCAATGGGGAAAAAAATTCCTGTTTCCACTTTAAAGGTTGATCAACATTCAGATTTCCTGTGGTTTTAGATAACAAGACAAGCCAACTTCCTGAAACAGCAATTATTATAAATAATACAAATATAAATGAGTTTAGGTTTCCCTGACTTTAAAATAAAAGTGGACAGAAAAGGTGCATTGAAGCAAGCATACACTTATTTTTAAAACATATTGTCCAGCTTTAAGGTTCTATAGTCAAACCACCAAGAATATGGTGCAACAGACGTCAGTATCTATCTCTCCCTGCATGGTCCCTTGGCTGTGATCGATCAGTAGGGCATGTGTGCATGTGTGTGTGCATGTACAAATGTTCAGTGCAAAGAATCATATAGAGATCTGAGGGTGCAACTGAAATATTCTGTGATGTTGAGCGTGGCCGTAAGCTTCTTCTCATTGCCTCATTGTGGTTTGCATGTCAGGCTGCAGCATATCCTTTTTGAAGCTGTGCAGTCTGCTTCCATAGAACTGTTTGCCCTTTACTGTTATTTGGGAATGTTTACCTAGCGATGAGTATTGCAGTGCTCCACTGTGAAGCACAGGGTGCAAGAAGCAATGGTATGACATTTTCTCTGCTCATCTATTTTTGATGCTTCTTTAAAAAGTACAAATGTTTATGATACCAGCCTGGGCAACTTGGCGAGACTTCATCTCTACAATAAAAAAAATCAAAAAATTAGCCAGATGTGGTAGTGTGCACCTGTAGTTCTAACTACTTGAAAGGCAGAGGCAGAAAGATTGTCTGAGCCCAGCAGGTTGATGCTGGGGTGCCTTGAGCGTGCCACTGCACTCCAGCCTGGGTGATGGAGTGAGACTCCAACTCAAAAAAAAAAAAAAAAGTTTATGACTGTAAGAGTTTCTTTTTGGTAAAAGCCTACATGTCTTTAAAATCACAACACAACAAAGCAATTTATTTAAAGTTAAGTCGTTTTCACAGAGGTGGCCATTTTTCTACTTTCTGTATTAGTATGTAACCCTCTACAATCATAATACAACTGAGCTCTTCCAAGAGAAAATCTAGCACAGAATGAGGTGCACCATCTAATCCTGTAAGGAATCTTGTGCAATGGACCAATCCCAGGACAGATTTGGAACTCTCCTAGAAACTGTGTAGGAAACCCAGATGTATGAAATTCAGGTGGAAACAGGCCTAAGAGTTCAGTTTGCATAAATATCTTAGAAGTGTTTTCATGATTGAAAACTGATATCTGAAAACTGCATAAATATGTGTTAGATTATTTATAAACATTCACAACATGTATCCATAATCTTCAGGTACAAAACAGGGTATGTATTTTAAAGTTCTGTTTGGACCACAAAGCCTCTGCTTTTGCAGGTGTACCTTGATTTACATATTTTCAGTTGGGAGAAGATTAGAGGAGGAGTGGGTGAGTTTGAGCAAAATGTAAGAATAAGGCAAGAGGAAAAGAGAAGTGAGAGAGAGAAGCAAAAGATAGAGAGCCAGTGATTGTGTTATTGATTGGCATCCATTTCAAAAACCAACTACCCCAATTTAAAGGATTTGTGTGTAGGACTAATTAAATTATAAGCTAATTGAGCTGGGACTGAGTTAAGCCTACTGATAATGCTTCATAAATATTCATATTAACAAAGATAAAAGATGTTCTATTTCAAGGCTAAAAACTTTTTCTAAACTGTATGTTGTGTGAGTCTTGGAAAGTTACCATTGTTCCAATTCTGAATTTTTCTAACCCTTTTAAGGATAATTCTTACTCAGGTAAACTGAAACAGATCCCTGTAGTAGCAGAGTCTCTCTGTAAATCAAGGAAGTAATCCATGTATAACTCTTGAAATGGCAGGCATTTCAGAATCACATCCTGTAGATTTCTTAATTAGAAATGGCATGGGCTATTTTACTCCACCACAAGATTCTTTGCCTGGAATTAGCACTTTAATAAGAGCAAGTATTAAAAATTGTTGGCAATTCCTCCAGCTCTCTTGGAAATAAAATGGCCTTCTCAAATTATAGCTTTGGCGCATTAAGAATTACTCTGGTGGCCTAAATGAGTTAGTTAATGTGCAGCTTAAACATCTGACACACACCCGGAAATAACTCAGGACTCGGGAAATCACCCTGTCTTGCTACTTGATGGCCATTTGTGTAAAACAGTGGACAGTGACGCTGTTTGTGTGTGGCTAGCAACTGTTTCTAAGTCTTGGGTTTATAGGAGAATAAAGTGTGCTCCAGTACCAGGAGCATACATATATGAGTATTTACCTTGATTCATAGGACTTACTTTAAAAGTACACTCCAAATAAACACCCTTTTCAAATTAATTTTTCACACGTTTTTACATGGTCATTCTTAGTTCAAGAACAAATATTTAAATGATAGCCATTCGATTGACTATTCCAAGTAAGTTTTAATTTTTTTTCTTTAAGGAGCTGAATTGGTTCTTAAATATACTTTACACAAACTCTGTTTTGGTTAAAGTGTACTGTATTTCTTTTTAAAAATTGTCAATTCAGGGAAAAAAAATACAATGTTCTATAATAATTCCAAAACTGACTTTCCTTTTTTTTTTTTTTTTAGTTTCAATGGAAGCTTGTTCTTATTCCTTCAGCATTCTTTTTAGCATATCTGAGAGCCAGCTGCACCTTATCTTAAATGTAAATTAATGTGAAAAACCTTTTACATTCAATAAAAGATCAGCTACTGTCTTCATATCTTCAAGTTCATCAATGGTCAACATTCCACCTTTAATGGTTAACAAATATTTAAATGTTTACTATGTACCCAGCTATTTCTACATTCTGGGGAAGACAGATCTAGAATTACAAGTGTATCAAATATGATAACAGAGAAGTAGAAGCTGCCTCAGAATCAAATAAAAAGAGGACATATACAGAATTACAGAAGTGGGGGTAGGGGATGGTGTTAGAACAGGCAACTTTTAAAGACTTAACCAGGACATTATATAACTTGGGGTGCTGTAAGGTGGGAAAAGTGTGTGAGGAAGTGGGGTTGTACCAGATAATACAAGATTTGGTATTTACTCAAAAAAAGCATAGAGGCCAATAATTGGCTGAATAAAGAATGGAGTGCAGAGGGGCCAATGTTGTAGTGCAAGCCTAATTAGGAGGCCATGTCTGTAAGTGCAGACAGGAGAAGAGGATGCCTGGATTAGGAAACTGAAAAAGCATTCTCTTACCTGCAAAAATGACTATTGGCTCTGCCTTTCCTTCATACCAGGCTCGGTGCCTCCATGTTGCTAGCAAGAGATTGCGCTGCTGTGCATCTATTTCCACTTTTATTCTGACTTGGCTGCTTTATGCAGGATGGGCCCTGGCCCTGTCTCCCTGATATAACATTGGGAATGCATTGATGTAAAGACAAGGCACCTTCTGCAACCCCAGCCACCTTTCCTCGGGTCTCCCTGCTATAGCTCCTCTTCCCCTGTTCTCAGCAGCACAACATTCTCTATTGCTGTCTTAATCCTGTCTTAGTTTTCTATTAGTTTTATTTTGCAGTGGAGAATTTTTCCGTAGTGATCTCCCATTGTTCCTTTGCCTCTATATAGCTAGGTATATTTTAAAAGAGGCAAAGGAACAATGGGAGATCACTACTGAAAAATTCTCCACTACAAAATAAAACTAATAGAAAACTAAGACAGGATTAAGACAGCAATTGAGAATATTGTGCTGCTGAGAAACCTTCATTACGCCATTATGTCTCTTCATGTCAGGAGGACAAAGACTTATTGTATATCTACAGGAACAATTCCATGCCAGTCTTAGAAACTGAGGAGTTTCTATCTGCATATTTCATTAGTTATGAACAACTATTTTTTTATTTCATAAAGCAGCAAAATCATCAAAATATTGAATTTACTCAGTTAATTGGTAGTTGAAATTTAAGGACTTAGGAAGGTTTTACTTAGGAAGGTTTTACTTTTTAAAAATAAAAGCTATATAGTAAATCCTGAGCCATTTCATAATTCTTACCCATATTGAGGTTTTCTTTGAATAAAGGTTCCATGGAACTTGGCCTCTTTTCCATCACCTTAAATCTACTTTTCTCTTATGTTTCTCTTAGTTCTTTTCCTTTCAGATGAAGTACATTCTAATGTGTACCTCAGTTTCCCCGAGAAACTCTTCTCCACCATGCTTATGTCCTTTCTGCTCATCCCACACATAGGTCTTCTTGTCCCAAATACCTACCATGAACCTTCTTGCCTCTGTGCCTTTCATTATTCCACTCATTGGAAATTCAGTTCTGCAGGCTCTCTAAGCACCTTTGTCAGGCACCCTGGTCAGCACTAAGGCTTATAGGTGAACAAGGCATGATTGCTGGTCCCTGGCAACAAACTTGTGGTACAGAGAACAGCCCCATGAATAACCTTATTCATAAGCTATATATATAGAAATGCTGAAATGGAGATTTGTTTTTTTATGTAATGATTATGAGTGGATGCACTTTGCCCCCAAAATCCAATATTTCTCACTATTCCAGTGCTCCCTCCAGGACTAAATATGAGAGGATGCTCCCAAAACCCAGAATTTATTTATAAAAAATTGTGTATTTATTCTTCCATGTTTAAATGTCAGTCATCTTCAAAGTACTCTCCATTTGATGCAGTGCACTTATTGAGATGTTTTTTTCCACTGCCTAAAACAGTTTTTGAACTCTTCAGTTTTGATGCCTTTAGTGCTTCTGCTGTTTTTTGTTTCACCTCTTGCACAATGGCAAAATGTTTCCCTTGAGGACTTTTTTTTTCATCCAGGGAAATAAACAAAAAGGTCATTTGGGGTGAGATTGAATGAATAGGGCAGGTGGGACGTGGGGTCATGCCGTTTTCAGTCAAAAACTGCTGAACACTCAGCATGGTATGGGCAGGTGTGCTCATAAATCATCCACCATTAAATGGGTAAATGTGTTGAAAGAATCTCCAGAAAAAAATTCACTAAAACCATATGCAGCCTCTCACAGCAACACCAGCTGGTCTACTGATGCAGATGGATTCCTAGAACACTTACCTAGTGGGGGAAGCCTGTACTGCAAGGGACTCGCCCTCCAAAAAATAATTTTGTTTTGATTTGTTTTTCATAGTCTATCGTCTTTATCTTAGATTACTGCAATAATCACACAATTTCCTTATTTACGCTCTGACCCCATCCAGTTTAATTCATCCCCATATATCAGAATTATTCTACAAAGACAATAATTAGATCACGTTGCATTGCTGTCTGCTCAAAACCACCCAATGGCATCTCATCTCACTTAGAGTGAAAGTCAAATTCTTTCTATGCCTTTTAGACGCCTATGTGATTTCATCTCTGCCACCTCCCTTCAAGTCATCTGTATCTGAACTCTTCTCAAGCCAGGCTCCCTCTCACTCACTCGCTTCTCCACTCTGTCTTCACTGCTGTCCCTTGAGCCTGCCAGGCAAGTTCTTCATCACGGCCTTTGCACTAACTGTTCCCAATTCTGGGACATCTGTTTCTCCAAGTATCTGCATGACTGATTCCATCTTGACCTTCAGATGACTGCTCTTAAGTCACTTTATCATCAGTCCTGTCCGTGCTTTTCTTTCCAACTTGACACTCCCTGCTGTACTTTTCTTCATAGCATCTGTGACCTACTTCATCATTTGTTATTCCTCTGTTTATTTACTATCTTTTCCCAACACGAATGTAAACTCTATGAGAGAAAGAGCTTTTGTCTATTTCTTCACTGTTTCATCCCCAGTGCCTAGAATAGTACCAGCCACATAATAGGTGCCCAATAAATATTTGAAAAAGGAAGGAAGAAGGAAAAGAGAGAGGGACATGGAAGAAGGGAAAGGAGGGAAAGAGGGAAGGAGGAAGGTCAGAAAGAAAAAAGGATGGGAAGAAAGGAAGAAGGATGGTAGGGAGGAAAGAACAGGAGAACGTCTCATTTTAGTATCACTAAGTCTCCAATACTTCTGAATACTTGCTTAATATTTCTTTTAAACAAAGACAAGACTGGTCTCTTGTCCAGAACTTTTGTAAGGCAACATTATCTGGCTGGAAACTAGTAACATCGTTTGTTTACATTGTATTTATTTCCAGATACCCTCCCTTTTTTATGGCAAGAGCTACTGGTTTTTCATTTATAGTAGTGCTATAAAGTTACTTCTTTACATAAAGGTATCTTATCTAGTTTTCTTTTTTTTTAAGTAATATATTTCAGAATTTTAAAATAAATAATTGTATAGAGGAAACTCAGATATAACCAAAATTGTGGAGTAAAAATATAGATATGGCAACATTGTGATGCTTATAGTCTCATGCCTGAGTTGAAGGTAACTGACCTATAAAAATTCTACTTTTCTTCATGATCCATTGTAATTCCCACACCAGTCATGAAACATTCCCTGACTGTTGCCCTCCTCACCTCTTTCTCTCGTGTTTTTCAATGGACTCCTGCACACTATCATAGGTTGACCCTCTATTGCTCACTGTTGTGTGAGGTCTTTTAGTTCTGTCTTCTTAAATTGAATAGGATCCTTGATGTGAGTGAGCATATCCTATTTCTGCTCTCTCTAAGCAGCTACCACAATGCACAGCCCAGCACTGGCATAACTGAAAATTAATGATATATATTAATACACAATAAAGGATGAGCTTGAATACTGTTCAGACAGCAAAAATACCTGAACATGCTTCATTATTATACATTATTGTGTTCTTTTTTTTTTTTTTTTTTAGTTGGATTCACACTCCTTCGCCCAGGCTGGAGTACAGTGGCATGCATGCTCACGACCCCCCCAGTGTAAACCTACTGGCCTCCGGTGATCCTTCCACCTCAGCCTTCTGAGTAGCCAAAACTATAGACACGTGCTACCATGCCCGGCTATTTTTGATTTTATTGTAGAGACGAGGTCTTGCCAAGTTGCCCAGACTGGTCTGGAACCCGAGGGGTCAGGCAATCCACTCGCCTCGGCCTCCCAAAGTGCTGGGATTACAGGCTGAGCCGCTGAGCCACTGAGCCCGGCCTATTGCATTCTTTTAACTAAAGAAAGATGATAGCTGGGCTTGGTGGCTCAGCCTGTAATACCGTGTTTTGGGAGACCGAGGTGAGTGGACTGCCTGAGCTCACGGGTTTGAGACCCGCCTGGGCAACTTGGTGAGGCCTCATCTCTACAATAAATCAAAAAAATTAGCCGGGCATGGTAGTGCGCACCCGTAGTTCGGAAGGATCGCCAGAGCCCAGCAGGTCAAGGCTGCGGTGGTCAGGAGCGGCCGCTGCACTCCAGTCTGGGTGACAGAGTGAGACTCAAAAAAAAAAGGGGGGGATATGGCACAGGTTATTACCTTTCTATTGTGGCATATCTCTCTATTAATTGTCTCGTTTAGTGTTCTTCAATGCTTTCTACACATTTTGTTATAAAGATCGTGTACATTTTTAAAAGTTTTTTCTGAGTTGGAGATTCACTCCATCATCCAGACTCTGAGACTCCTTTCTATGGGAACAGCAAGTTGGTCAGTGGTCAGTCTGAGTCCTGTAATCATAAGAATGCACCGCTGGGCTCGGTGGCTCAGCCTGTAATCCCGCGCTTTGGGAGGCCGAGGTGAGTGGATTGCCTGAGTCCGCGGGTTCGAGACCCGCCTGGGCAACTTGGCGAGACCGCATCTCTACAATAAAAATCAAAAAACTAGCCGGGTGTGGTAGCGCATGCCTGTAATTCCGGCTACTTGGAAGGCTGAGGCAGAAGGATCACCAGAGCCCAGCAGGTGGAGGCTGCGGTGGCCGGGAGCGGCCACTGCACTCCAGTCTGGGCGACAGTGAGACTCCAACTCAAAAAAAAAAAAAGAATGCACCAACCTAAACCAATCCTAGGGAAAAGATAGGCTTCTTTTCCTTCTCTTCCCTTCCCTTCCTTTCTTTTTCCTTTTTTTTTTTTTTCCCCCTTTTCTTTTGCACTAGGATCTCACTCTGTTGCCCAGGCTGGAATGCAGTAGCATGATCACAGCTCACCACAGCCTTGACATCCTGGGCTCAGGCAATCCCTTCGGCTCAGCCTCCTGAGTAGCTGGAACTATAGGTGTGCTACCACCATGCCCTGCTAATTTTTTGAAATTTTTTTTGTGGAGACAAGGTCTTGCTATGTTGCCTAGGCTGGGCCCAAACTTTTGGGTTCAAGCAATCCTCCTCCCTTGGCTTACCAGTGTTGGAATTACAGGCGTGAGCCACTGCGCCCAGTCTCTTAATCTATCTTTATTATTTGCACTGGTCTCATGCAATTCTTAAGAATTTTAAATTTTTTAAAGTGTCAGTATAAAATGAATTGGATGTATACCCTCTTATTCAAAGCTCTTTACAAATGTAACTTATTTCTTATCATAATAAATTTTTGAGATACATTCTGTAATTATCAGCAACTTACTGATACATAACTGAGATACATAGAGGTTCCACAACTTGCCAAAAGTTACACAGCTAGTAAGTGATAATGTGAAAGTTTGTTAGTTTGTATCTGTTGAACACTGAAAAGAATGATTTTTAAGTTGTTTTGCTTAGTCACTGATTCAAATTCAGTCTTGAACTAAAGTCAGTAATTCAGTCCTAGACAGTTTTCAAGGCCACCGAAAACAGATTTAGATCCTGATGTGTTAAAAAATAATTTTTTTCAGACCACTAGCAAAAGCAAGGCCCATGTAATTTGTAACAGCTTCCCATGCCCTACCAAAAAGAGATGCTATTCCCTGGAATCTAAACTGAATACAAAGAGTTTCCTTGATTTTGTAGCTTTAATGGCCTATGTAAAAATCTTGATTTACCTAAGGATTTCATTTAATGTATAGACTTTTCACTAAATTAGCATAATTAAATTTAGCATAATAAAATAATAGGTGGATGCCTATTCTTTTTGATCACCTTTCTGGAAATTATTTAGCCCTAGTGTTGAACTAGGCAGTTTCTCACCTTCCTGCCAGCTTTGATGTTAAAGGACTTTGTTCACCCTTACACAGTGTTTTCTCACTAAAGCACAAATATGCATAATAATATGATGTATTATTTTCCTAGGAGGTTGAAAAACTTATTATCTAGACAATATGCTAGACTGATTTTTGTCAATATCATTCTTGACTCCATTTTTATATCTCATATTAAGAGTTGTAAGCTATGTTCAAGTTTTGATCATTCTTTTGGGCATATTCCCAGTGACAATTTTGAAATAATAGATTTAGTGGAGAAAATACAATAATAATAATAAATTCCTTGAAGAAATAGTAAATATAATTAAATAGCTATGCTATAAAATAATACTCACGATTCAATCATTGAGGATTAAAAAGATAGGAACATGAGAAGCCTGTATATTTTTATAGCATTGTTTAAGATGCATATTTGCATATTTTATCCTTTATATTCATCAGGTTGTGTGTGTGTGTGTGTGTGTGTGTGTGTGTGTGTGTGTGTGCCTTTTGCCAGAGGGGTTTGAGTAGGTGTCTCATTCTTTCTCCCAGGCTGGAGGGCAGTGGCACATTCATGGCCATTGCAGCCTTGACCTGCTGGGCTCAGGTGATCCTTCCACCTCAGCCTCCCAAGAAGTTGGAACCACAGGCACACACCACTATACCTGGCTAATTTTTTGATTTTTTTAATTTATATTTTATTTTAAAGATGTGTGGTACAATTCAGTATTAGGTATACAATTGGACATAATATGGGTAAAGTTTGGGCCTCCCTTTGATCCCCACTATGTATGGTTAATTTTTGATTTATTGTGAAGATGAGGTCTTGCCAAGTTTCCCAGGCTGGTCTTGAACTCTCACCTCCACCTTTATCAGTTTTGTAAAGGACACATTTAGATTTTGAAAACTATATGTAATGTACTTGTACATTAATGAGAAAAGCAACCTAAATTGTATAATGAAATAAAGTATCTTTTTCTCTTTGTCTTTGGTACTGCTTTATACTTATTTGTCCAGTGGAATTGCTATTCTTTGGTGAGATTTTATTAGAGAAAATATCCCTATCTGTACCTAAACATTAACCTAATTTCTTTTTTATAAATGTCTCTTGATGTTGCTTATATCAGTTGATTTCTGAATTAATATTATCTTTTCAGCTTCCATTCCTTTGAAATGGAAAATCCAATGTTAAACCATTTATAAAGATGAAGTCTATACCTATATATCTAGAATTTCGGTTTTACCAGTTCGATGATGGGGTTGAACATTCTTGAAGTGATGTTAGAGAGACATTTCTCATCTTTATTCATCTATTCATCTTCACTTTAATTAAGTTTGGTTAAAAAATAGCTTTCATTGATTGGGAGTAGCTTCCTGGAATATGTCTTTATAAAGATTATAAGAAGTGCATGGCTCCAAGGCTCAGCAGAAAAGAGTATGTTGACAGATAAGTGATTTTGCATTAAACATGCAAGCTGTGAGTTTGATATCACTGACCCAGAGAGGAATATAACGTTAATGAAAACAGGCAGAGGCAAGATCTTCAGGTCACTTGGCTTAGCCTGCTCCTTCTAGGAGATAAGATGCCGCGTCATTCAAAAGGGTGTTGTTTGTAAATATTTTTAGACTCTCTAAAGATGGGGATTTTATAATCTGGTATTAAATAGCAACGTTTAATTTTTCTTTTCTCTCACTTAACACTGGGTCATTAACATTTTGGACATTTTATAAGACTCTAAGCAGTTGAGCATGCAAACCAGATGTTAAGATGGATATAGTCAAAAATTTAGACATCTACACCCGTGTTATGTTTTGTTTATATTCTGGAGCACCAAACTTTGTTACATCTTTGAACCTAATTCAGACATCAAATTACCACATTTTTAAAAATCCTTATTAGAAATGTGTCATGGAATGCTGAGTCCATGGAACAGAAATTCAGTGTTTTTATATTGTTAATGAGAATATCATGAGGGAAAGTTTCTGAAGTCATATTGTCCTATTGGCTCTAAATTGACCTATTGTTCTATCATCTAAGGAAATTGAATTGATTGGACACTATCTGCTCATTATAAAGCTATATCAGATACTTCCTTGAAGCTGGTATTTGTCTCCATATTTTGAAAATTGCTATTTATTTTCTTATTTAAGTGAAACTAGAAGGCAACAGAATTACTGTACTTTTAGATCTTTCTACTTTTTAAAACTCATCCTACTTTTAAACCTCATATTATTCCTTAAGTACTTTTTTTTTTCTATCTTCTGACACAATCTTCTCACATATCATTTTGATTACTATATATTATTCTGACTTGGTTGAAAATTTCTGTAGTTTTGATGTGCAAGCTTTTTTTCTCATTTGCTACTGTTAGAAATAATGATTCTGGAAACATCCTTAGAAGTTTTTCTCAGGAAAAACTAGTAAAATAAAACTACCTTTATTTTATTAAAATAAATGCTCAGTGGTGGAATTACCAGATCAAATTTGCAATCATATTTTCGTCTCCTGTTATTCTGTACCCAAAAAGATGCATTTTATTTGAGTAAGACTTGATTGACACCTTATTTTTAATCTTATTTTATTTTGTCTTTCATTACAAAAGAGTCAAATACTGTCTTTCTCTAATTAAATCTTATGATAACTGTAAGATACTTAGGTTTAAGTTTTATAGCAAAACAGAAAGAATTTTTAAAGGGGCTTAAGTAATAGAAATTATAGTTATATTTTTGGACCTCTTTGTCTCCTTGTCATAGCTGTTAGAATTAGTAATGCCACTGCTTTTCTTTGGTACCTCTTTGCCTCATGTAACTGAACCGTTTTCACTGACACTTTTATCCTTCCAAGATGCAATACATTTTCCTGCTTTTTCCACAAACATAGTAAATGGGTCTTTCATTTACATTTTTGTTTTCTATATATTTTTAGGTGAGTCATGACTCCTTTCAGTTTTACCATTTTTACTCTATCTACCTATGTATCTATCTATCTATCTATCTATCATCATCATCATCATCTCAAGACTCTGTCTCTCATATTTTGCCCATTCTTTTTCTTTTTTCTTTTTGTTTTGGCTTTCCTTGTTAAATATTATTTTTTTGTTTTTTCAGCTTTCTCAGACTGAACCCTTAAAAAAATTTTGTTGTTGTTGCTGCTGTTTCTCTCTTCCTCTGTTTCTTTTTTTGTCAAATTGTCAGACTACTTTGTGAGTCTATTCAGACACCTTCTGGTTTTTACATTTCTATTATTTTATGTTTTATGTTTTGAATGTGTTTTCTTTCAATTATTATTTTTCTTCTTACTTTCTTTGGATCTGTTTTCCTATTTTTAAATATGTTCTTATGTTGCTTTGCACATTAGTTTTTAGCCTATATTTATATTATAGTGATATAATTCTATTGCTTTCTATGCAACCCCACAAATTTGATGCATGGTGTACTTATGAGTATTATTCAATTTTAAGTATTTTATAAATTATTTTGATTTCTACTCTGATTCAAGTGCTATTTAGAAGACTTTTTTGGTTTTGCTTTATATTTTACTTTATTTTTTATTTTAAAGATGTGGGGTACATTTCAGGGTCAGGTACATAAGTGGTCATTGTGCAGGTGAAGTTTGGGTCTCCCATTGGTCCTCACTTTGCCTGGTTTGGGATCAGGTACTCTTATTAGTGTTATGTGCCCTGCAGTGACCCACTACTGCCAATCCCTTTCGTGTAGTATTATGATAAATGTTGCACATGCATATTTATTGCAGCACTATTCACAATAGCAAAAGCATGGAAGCAACCGTGCTGCCCATCCCAAGTGGACTGGATTTTTTAAAAAATGTGGTGCATATACACAATGGTACATTATGCAGCTATAAAAAAGACAAATTATGAACTTCACAGCTACTTGGATGGATTTAGAGACCATCATACTCAGTGATCTATCACAGAAACATAGAAGTGCTTTTAAAATTTTTTCCAAAGTAATTAGTTTTTAAAAATTTATATTGTTGTTATTAATTTCTAACATTGTTCCACTGTTATAAGAGAAGGTGTTTGTATAGTTCCTGTTTGTTGACGTTTTTTGAGACTAGCTTTAACTGAAAATATTGGTTAATTCGTGAACTCTGGATTAATTATAATTATAATATTCAAAAATATTTTAGGTTTCCTATTTTTCCTGCTTTTTTAATATTTGTTTTCTTTTCATTTTTTTCTGGCATTATTTTGGATCAAAGTGACTTCTCTTATTGTATTTTTCCTTCTACTTTATGTGCTTTAAACTCTAATTCTATTATTTTAGTAATAACCCTAAAAATATTTTTCTTAAATATGTCACCTTTTTTTTGAGTGGGTGTCTCACTCTGTCTCCCAGACTGGAGTGCAGTAGCATGATTATGGCTCACTGCAGCCTTGACCTTCTGGGTTCTGAGCATCCTGTCATCTCAGTCTTCCTAGTAGCTGGGAATACAGGCACACGCCACCATGCCTGGCCAATTTTTTATATTTTTTGTAGAGATGGGATCTTGCTATGCTGTCTAGGCTTATGGTGAACTCCTGGGTTCAAGTAATCTACCTAACTTAGCCTCCCAAACAGGTGTGAGCCACCATACCCCGCCTGAATATGTAACTTAATAAATTCTAAAGTAAAATAATAGTTTTACCCCTTTACCCGCCTTGTGAACAAATGCAAAAGCTTTTCATTCCCTTCACATGTACCTTACATTTTAGACATTATGAATATAGTTGCAATGTCAATTTTGTATATATTTACTAATACATTTTCCTTTGTTTTTGTTTAACATTGTTTTTTGCAGCATGTAAGTGTATACTTGTGATTAGAAATTTTTGAAACATTTTTTTTAAAAAATATGCCACCTGAAAACAAGGCAAGTCTTCTTCTGCATGAAAGGTTGTGTTAGTATGCCCACTATGGGTGTTGACTTTCGGTTGTAAGACTTTACATGGAATCTTCCTTTTCTATCGAGGCCCCTTGTTTTGATTCATTCCCTGGCACATGAAGGGTTGGAGGGTGCCTCCAGGAAGAGTACCAGCTCTAGTACTTATCACCCATGGGACCATGCTTTCTTAATTCATGTCTCAAAAAATTTTAATTTAATGCTTTAAAATGATCACACTGTATAAATTTTAGAGCAAATACTGTTGAATCATATCATAACAAAGAAATGCTCACAAACTTAAATACATGGCAAATTTTCATGAAGAGAACATACCCATGTAACCAGCAACTAGATCAGGAAGCAGAATATTACCGAGTTACAGAAGCCTCCTGTGTGTCCCTTTTCATATACTGCCCTCCAGGGGTAACTGCTATCCTGATCTCTAACACTGTATTCATATTACTCACTAAAGAGAATGTATTCATAATCTGGCTTTTTTTCCTCAACATTACATTTGGAAAATTCCTCTGTCTTTATATATGTAGTTGTAGCACATTTTCATCCCCATCTAAATATGTTATAAATTATTTATTCATTGAATTGTTGGTAAACAGTTGCTTTATTTTTATTTGAAGCTATTACAAATCATGCTGCTGTGAACATTATTGTATATATATTTTTTGTGTGCATGAGTATACATTTCTGTTGAGTATATAACTAGAAGTAGAATTGCTTATGTGTGTGTGTGTGTGTGTGTGTGTGTGTGTTAGAGTCTATAATACTCAGTGATCTATCACAGAAACAAAGAACAGAGTACCGTATGTTCTCACTCATAAATAAACTTTGAACAATTATCATAATACTATGAGAAAGGGACTGGCAGTAGTAGGAAACTGCCAGGGGAGAGGCAGGGTGGGATTGGCAGTAGTGGGAAACTGCTGGGGAGGAGGGCACACCTCATCAACAAGGTTACCTGCATAATGAACATTTGTATAACTAACCCTGAATTGTACCCTACATCTTTAAAGTTAAAAATAAAAAAAAGAATGATAGTTTTCTCACATCGTTTTTCACTTCAGATTACAGTCAATATGGTTTCAATTTTCTGATTGCTCCGCATTCTTGTCAACACTTGGTATTATCTATTTTTTATTGTATCCATTTCTATTGGGTATGTGGTGATATTTTGTTGTAGTCTTAATTTACATTTTCCTGATGTCTAGTGATTCTGTGTATTGGATTTGGCTGCCTGAACAGAAGGGGACTGGATGCAAGAGAACTTGAGCTCAGGTCATGCCTCTGGCCTCTCCTGTTATGTGTCATTGGAGGCAAATTAAGTAAAAACTAAAATGAAAACAAATCACCTTCCTGTTTTTAGTCTTATCATCTGTAGTGGAGATAACAATAAAACCAACTTCATAAAGGAAAAAAAATCTGACCTTCTGAAATATTGTGTATGAAAAAGTTTTACAATGTGCAGCTATTTTGCTCGGAATTATTATGTAAAATATCATCTAATAATTTCATCATGCACCTCTATTCTTAACTTTCTTTTCCTTCTCTTCAAAATGGCATTTAAATAGTTTTTCAGTCCTCTTGAAGTCAACCTCTAATTTGTCCATCCTGTCTTTGAGCTCCCCCTGCTGTTTTCCATTTAAATAGAAACCTGTTGATCATGCAAAAATGATGGATGAAGCTATTTTAAATAGAAGTGCTTCCTTTTTCCAAAGTCTGAGGGTGTCAAATAAATTTATATGCCAACTCAGGACATAAGGAATATTAAAATTAGTACTTAAAAATTAGTATGTTATATAAGGGAAATCTATATGCCATCTCAATTTCACTGTGAACCTACAACTGCTCTAAAAAATGAAGTCTCAAAAAAAAAAAAAAAACTAGCCCTTTAATTGCTTATCTTATTTGTAATATGAAACCATTTATATTAATGTAGTGAATTAGCACTTCAAACATTTACAAGCTGGACAAAAATTGTATGTTATCTTCTCAGGTATATTGTAATCATGTTGACGTCAACAACATGACTTATATCTCTTTCTCTTTCCTCACAGTTCCCAGAATATTTACTTTAAGATAATTCAGTAATTAACTACTGAAAAATCTAAAAGAATGTATCTATTGTCTTGCTACGTCTAAATTCATGGTGTACATTTCTTCAAGGCAATGTAGCTGAAATGAATAATGGATACCGTGTAGTATTTCTATAAATCTATCAGCTATGATAGATAATGTCTCCCTACATTTCAGCAGAACAAAAAGTGCTCTTTTCTCAAGCTTGCAAGCTAGTTAGCTTCATAAAGACCTATTAGACTTTCAAAAATGAGCAGGAAGCAAGAATATTCATAGCCTTAACAATGTAGATTTGAAACCATAGAATGAATGCATCTGAGTATGGACTTTGGATATGGGTACATCAGAGATTAAATTTTATCTCTGACGATTACTGGCTTTATGAACTGGTTTTGGTTTCCATAAGTAAAATGACAATAATGATAAGGTGTACAATGATACATACAATAATGTGTGTAAAATGCCTAGTGCAGTGTTTGGCACATGGTACATTCTAAGTTAGATTTTAAACAGCCATAGGCTGACATTTTTTCTCTTGAGACTATACTACTTAAATATTGAAAATCTGCTTTCTCCCATGCATATTAATTTTTTAACATCAGTTTTGGAAATGATGCCATATGTCCTTATATTAAGGTAGTGCAAGAGGTCAATCAAATGTAGGCATAAAACGAGTAATTTTATGCTCTCCTCAGCACCCTCTGCTACTAATGCTCTTTGAATATATTCTAGAAAGTCTGTTGATACAGAGCCAATTCAGAATTAGGCAGGTGGTTGTTTTCAACTTCCCCTAATAGTAATATCACTTCTACAGTCTCCTCTAAGTTCTTCTTGCTCTATTAAAGCTGCAGCTCCTTTAGGCAAGCTTCTGTGTGTGACCTGGGAGCACATACTTCAGCTTTTTACTTTCCTCCTAAGGAGAGGAGCAGAAGAGGAGAACCAGATAACCAAGGTCAAGGAGATGAGATGTTGTAGCCACTGTGTAGATTCAGATAACACTACACCTGAAATTTAGTTCAAATGTTAGACTAATGAGTGAACCCCCCCAACCCACACACCAAGAAGGTGAGAAAATATGTATTATTTACAAAATTGAGACTTGCCTGAGGAGAGCAGGGCAGGCCTCCCAGGAGGGTCTGAAATGGCTTGAGCGAGCAGGGTGAGATGACTGGCTTAGAGATTTTTATAATTTTTAGGAGGTGGAGCCATGCTGAGAGTTCTGTGTGGACAGAGGCTTGTGTAATTTAAATCCCCCACCAGCGCCAAAGGAAAGGACACTTGGGCTTTCTTATCAGTTTGGCCAAATGTGGGGCAGAAGGGAGATGTAAGGCTTTAAAGCTACCAGCAGTAACCAAAGGAAGGCCCAGACTTTACCTGTGTAGTGACCACTTATATACCTAATCCTGAATTGTACCCCACATCTTTGAAATTAAACAAATGAGGCCAGGCTCGGCGGCTCAGCCTGTCATCCCAGCGCTTTGGGAGGCCGAGGTGAGTGGATTGCCTAAGCCCGTAGGTTCGAGACCCGCCTGGGCAACTTGGCGAGACCTCATCTCTACAATAAATCAAAAATTAGCCTGGCATGGTAGCGTGCGCCTGTAGTTCCAGCTACTTGGAAGGCTGAGGCAGAAAGATCTCAGGGGCCCAGCAGGCCACTGCACTCCAGTGTGGGTGACAGAGAGAGAGACTCCAACTCAAAAAATAATAATAATAACAAGGCTATCAGCAAACTAAAAAAAAATTGAGTTAGATTCCTTATTACAAAGACCAAGATATATGAGAACAAAAATGGATCCCAATGCTACACAAGCGATGTTCCCTAGGAATGAGAACTAGGATAGTTTTTTCAAAGCGTGTGTTTGCATTGATTGATGCACACTATTTAGCTACATTTAACTAGGTCAGGATGTTGAGTTTTCCCTGGTATAACCTCAGTTATACAAATAGGAAGAAATATGTGTGCTTTAAGTTACTTAATATATTATTTCTTACTAACAAATGCAAAATGGATTATGACTAAATGTGCATATGTACGTAACTGATACTTAGTCCAATTATATTTTGAAACAATGTGTGTAACTTTCTTAAATAAATATGATGACAAACCAGCATTAAAATTCAAAGGGCCCCTGTATCATCTTGCATCTTTCCTGGCATCTCAATGTGTACTAATGTCAAGTCTGGTACACATTGCTCCTAGCACCTGCCATTATATTTATTGATTGCATATTTTTTATTTCTTTTGTTCATCCAATAAGTATTTTATTGTTCCCCCAACTCATCCCAGACCCAATATATAAAAATAAATAATATTTTGTCCTTGTCTTAAGAAGCTCACAATATTTTGGAGAAAATAGGAATTCAGGATAATAGATATGCAATATTATGATGTCTGTAGTAGAGAAATGTGCTTAACCTGGGTATTGATGCTTTAGACTTCCAGGATCTTTACAAACAAATACATTTTAACAGAATGGATGCAGCATGATGTTGAAGAAACTCGTCAATGCCTTATTTGTCTCTTGTTTCATCATCTATCACATACTGTTCTGAATGGTCCTGACTCCAAAATAGCCTTCACTCATATCAACAGAGTAAACCACCTTCTGTTTCAGGTGGGGTTACCTACCATACCAGGACTACAGTACTGCTCTGGCTCATTTAAAGATCATAATTCAGGATGAAGCCAAAACTGAAAACCACAGTGAAACACAATAGAATATTTCAGAAATTTATACCCTAAGGTTTCTAGAAAGCGAGAAAATATAACTTTGAGTTATATTTTGAAATAATCCCTATTCTGTGCATTCCATTCTACTCTGCAGTTGTTATTTGTAGACAGCTGCAGATCATAGTGTCTAAGTATTTTAGACTAGATATCTTTATCTACTTATTTATACTGACTGCAGGATATCCCTGGACAGACAGTACGTACCACCATTATACTGTGCAGTTGAGTTTTCATGGAAACATTTGCCATGAAACCATTAATTAGAGCACTTCCATTGAACAAAACTGCTTCTGGGTAGCCATCAGTTGCATAGAGTTATTTTATTTGTCTTTTACTTCAAAGCACAAGTTTCTGAGGATCTAATTATAGTTTCTCTTGTATTTCTCCAGGAGTGGTTATAGATGACAGATCTACTGAAATGCCATCACTTTGTCATGCTCTGTAAAATTATCTAAGAGCTCCATGAAATTAACATTCAGGAATATTGTAGCCTAACTCCTTTTTCCTGCCTTGAATAATACTGAATTGGGGAGTCTTCCACAGCTGATCCTCTTTAAGTTACACTTTCAGATGCTTTGCATGAGGCCATATACTTGACTTTAGATCCTCCTAGATTCCTTTTTCCTCATGTAGAACTTACATCACACTTAAGTGACAACTTTTTTTAAAATTGAGGCCCAGCATGGTGGCTCATGCCTGTAATTTAAGCACTTTTAGAGGCCGAGGCAGGAGGATTGCTTGAGCCCAGAAGTTCAAGACCAGCCTGGGTAGCAGTGTGAGACCTCTTCTCTACCACAACAACAACAACAACAAATCAAAAAATTAGCTGGGCTTGGTGGTGTGCACTTGTAATCCCAAGCACCCAAGCAACTTGGGAGGTTGAGGTGGAAGGATTGCCTGAGCCCAGAAGCTTGAGGCTGTAGTGAGCCATGATTGTGCCACTGCACTCCAGCCTAGGGGACAGAGCAAGACTCCAACTCAAAAAATAAAATTAAAAATTGAGATCATCTCTTCAAAAGCAATCAAATAATAACAACCTCAGCAACTAACTAAATAAAGAAATAATGTAAGGCCTTTTAATATATGTACTGCAAAACACCTTCATCCAATCAAGGTATTGAGATTAAGGATTAGAAATAGTATAGAATCAGATATTAGCTTGTCCTTTTCACTGGAATTTCTTCATGCTTTAGTTTCTATATCAAGAAAAACGATTGTAAAGAAAAACAATGCTTGCAATATTCCCTAAGGAGGGTATTACAAGGGAAAATATATAATACATTTAGGAATAAATAAATTATCTAAGTGGAAAATAATGATGCTTTCAATTTTCCTAATTGAGTTAAAATAATTATCCAAGTTCTATTCATCTTATCCCAAAGTGAACAAAATGTCTCTGTCTTTTCAATATCTGTTCCAAGTTTTAATTGAGTCAAAGTATACGGAAGAAATTCCTGTTGCCCGAATGTCATGTTTACAGCTTTCTGAATCTGATCTCACACCTCCACAGATTGGAGGTAAACAGAGATCTTTTCTTTTAGGCAACTGTTTGGGTGCTTTCCATATGAAAGTCATTTCATAAATGACCTCCTTCTCTTTGGTTGGATAATAGTCTTAGATAGACTTCTTTATTCATGGAACACATGTGCATATTTTTTTGGCCTTTGGTATTCCACATAAGTTTATATACCCATCAGTGATATGCCCATGCTATCAAAGACCTTTTAATAATAAACATTTATTGAATGATTACTCTCTTCTAAGAGTTGCAATATGCTAGGAGATATGAGGGATATAAAAATGAAGAAACCACAGCCTGAATCCTCAGAAAGACTGTAATTTAGAGGGGAACACCAGCAAAGAGAGACAAAGGAATCAACAGAACAAGACAGTTTCTCTAGGTTCCCAAAGGCACAGTTGGAGTTTATCAGTATTGTCAAGATGTCCATCCTACCTGATGCAATCTACAGATTCAATGCAATATCCTTCAAATTACTGGCATCATTTTTCTTGGATCTGGAAATGACAATACAGAAATTCATATGGAAACAAAAAAGAGCACAAATGGTCAAAATAATCCTTAGCAAAAGGAACAAAGCAGGAGGTATCACACTTTTCAACTTTAAAATTTATTACAAGACTACAGTAAATAAAACAGCCTGGTATTGGTACAAAAATAGACACATAGACCAATGGAACAGGACAGAAATTCCGGAAGCAAAAGCATGATTTCTCAACCAACTCATCTTTGACAAAGACACCAATAACAACCACTGGGGAAAGGAGACACTATATAGCAAATGGTGCTGGGAAAACTGGCTGACCACATGCAGAAGAATGAAACTGGACCCCTACTATCACCATATACAAAACTCAGCTCTAAATGGATCAAAGATGTAAACATAAAACCTCAAACTAGAATCCTGGAAGAAAACATAGGAAACACCCTTATGCACATTGGAGTAGGCAATGAATTCTTGACCAGGTCCCCAAAAGCAAATGCTATAAAAGCTAAGATAGACAAGTGGGACCTCATCAAACTGAAAAGCCTTTGCTCAGCAAAGGAAGCCATCAGGAGAGTACCACGTGTTCTCACTCATAGTGGGGCCTGAACATTGATCACAATAGCTTAGGGAGGGATCGGCAATCTCTGGGCACTACCAGGGGAGAAAGGGGGGGTGGGTATGTAACAACACAAAGGGGACATGAGCCCAAACCAGGAAGAGTGAGGGTCATTTGGAGGCCCAAACTTCTCCTGCATGCATTCTTACTTGTACTCCACCTCTCTATAATAAAATAAAATTTAAAATAAATAAATAAAAATGATAAATAAACTGCAATTCAGTTCAGAATTTTAGCTTTCCCAAACGTTCTCGTACATCTTCAGGTTTTCGCTTCATCCCTAAATGCCCCCTTAAAATTTAGACTCTCTACTATCTATCTATTCCATTTGACCTTCCAATGAGCAGCTCAACCTCAACCTATTAGAATCTGAAATCACATCACCTCTCTGACCTCTTGCTGTGCCGGTATTTCACCAGAATAGTTAGGTAACACCTCCAGTCTATTTCTACAATATGCCAATTTTATATGCTGAATATTTCTTAACATTTTCCTTCTTATCAATTGTATTATGACTGAACTAATTTAGATCCTCATTATATTTTTGTACACAAATGCTGTTGTTGTTGGGGTTTTTTTTCCTGTCTAGAAAATCTATTTTTCTATTTCTTCCCCAGCTGCCTCTTTCTGACCTTTTGAGATTTCACTCAGACACCATCTGCCTCTGGATGCTTTCCTCTACTTTCCTGCCTTCTAAGATGCATTTAATATCTTCCTCTGTACCCTCACATGCTGACATATGTTTCTTGTTGTACTTGCTATGTAATATTCAAATTATTTGTGTGTGTGTTTATTTTTCTCCAAAAGTGGCAAGCTGCTTAAGGCAAGGGGCTGTTCTTTAACATATCCACTCTGCTTGTTGTAGTCATGCTTAATAAAAGTTTGAATAAACAAGTTTGAACTCCAAATTCATTATTTAATCTCTATCTTCCATCACAGATAAAGGATTTGCTACTGAATTATTTTTATTGAAAAGGCTGACAGATTAGACTACCCAGGAACTAAAAATAAAATTAAAAAAAAAAAAAACCAACTTCACAATGAAGCATAATGAAGCAAAATTAGAAGGCAAACAGACTGAGGAAAACATGTATAGCACATATTCAAAGATATACTTTTGTTATTATTAGGAAGAATACAATGATGCAAAGAGGGTTTGAGTTTCACAAGGTGGGACTTCTGAAGACCAAGTATAAAAGATTCAAAAGTACTCATGAATATGGTTAGAAAATTTAATTTTGGAATCTCAACCAAGTAAAAAGAAAATAAGTTGGTCTAACATTTGAGGGTAAAATATCAGAAAAATAAGAAAGGGTTACAGTACTGAAAGTGACAGTGGGGAAAGAGATTAAAGGGATAAAAAAAGAGAAATGATTATAATTTTTGAACATTATCATAGTAAGTGATGCAGTGATTGGTCCTGTGGAGGTGTAGTGGTGTATCTATTTCTGAAGGATGAAAATGGAATGGAGATATAGAATTTGAGGGTTTGTGATGAGGCTTGTTGATGTTTGGTGATCACTTCTACCAAGAGAGTTAGAAATGGGTGCAGGGTTGATAAATGGGAGACGGAGAGAATGTGATGTGATGGGCTTGCAAAGAGTAGAGGTAGATACAAGAAGCATGCAAGGAGACTGCTTCTGATAGAAAACATTTTGAAAGTGTCATGAGAAGACCAGATTTCAGTATGGTCAAGGAGATGAACTAGTTATTTTCAGAAGTAATCAAGAATATATGTGAGTTTGTTCACAATATCACAAAGGTCAGAGAAGACCCGTGAAAGACTCCGAGGGAGGTAATTGTTGGAGACATCAAGACCAAACTGGCCTGGATAGGGTAGAAAGAACATATTGCCAAAAATAGCAGCCAGAGGGATTTCTGCCTTAGCTGGGAATTGCAGAGAGTAGCCTAAGGGGTATTTGAATACAGAGGCCTGTGTTAGAAACCAACTTTTATTTGGGGAAATATAGAACAAACCTATTCACTTGAACGCTCTAAGTGATGAATAAAGAGTTTGGGTGCATCTTAAAGTTTCCCCTGATTACTGAGTACTATTTTGGGGGTATGTTGTTGGGGAAGACAGGCTGCTGGTAGGACTGCTTTAAAGTTCTAATGCTAGAGATCTCTTGCTAGACATTTAGGCTTTTCTCTGCTCTTTTGGAAGACAGAGATTAGAGGACAGTGAATAATACTTTAAAAGATCATTGTGCAACCTTGATCATATGTCTTCGCAATAATTAATGAAAATCACAAAGAAATTTGTTGTTTAAAAAAGCTTAGGCATATAAAACACCCAAAATAAATGAAAACTATGACTAAAATTTTAACTTTTTCCTGATGTCTCACTTTTGTAAGAGTGTTTGTGGACCAGGAAAGAAGTTTCCAGATTTTTTTTTTTGCTTGAGTTGACAGATCTGATTTTCATGCCAAATTAGGACACTGACTTTCCCTAACAGATGTTCAGGAGCTGAATTTGTATCCTAACTCCAGCTAGCATTTATTTTTGAGATCCATAATCCTTCATTATACTAACATGGCAATGCCTCGGAAGTTTAATGGCTATGTAACTTCTAGAAAGCTCCTTCATTAAACGTCTGACACTTTGCAAATTCACAGAGCACAAACAATTTCGGCAGCTTAGATGGTATTTTCCTTGCTGCTGTTCGTCTGAACTCACCAGATAGCAGCACTCAGAGCATTGTATTTTTGATACCACACCACAGACTGTCGAAGGAAGTATTTCTCTAATTTAAATGGGGGTTACTAGGGTCAAAGTCTACAAAGCTCACGTTGTTTCTACTTGTATTACCATGCATTTATATTAAGTCATTTTTTTTGAAGCAGTCTTTATGATAACTTGGAACAAGAGAACTGTTTTGTTATGTGATCAAACATGATTAGACCACTGTTTTATGCTCAAATGTATGTTCCACCCTTCCCCATAATGCTCTAATATCCTGAGATTCTGTGACTTCAGAACGTAAACATAAACAGCAAAGTGTTCTCACAAATAAATAGAATCAGTTCTCCTACCTATTATGATGGACCCTAAGATACTTTGCCATGTCAGTCTCTAGTTACCCATTCAGTTTCTGTCCTAGCAATTTACCTACCCATTAAATCATTGCATTAGATATTTAAATCACCAGGATACCTATCATTTGATCTTTAGAACTGATTTGCTGTTTGTTGGAGAAATAAATTGTTTAATTTGTATTTATAACTGGATATGATTCTGGTTATTTAATAGACAATTTAACTTGAGAATGATAGAAAATGAGGAAAATTAAGACTATCGTGCTTCAAAAACTTTATATTAATTTTAAATTTTTAAATTGTAATATACATTAATTTTTTGATACATTGTGAACTGCTTTATGACAGTATATTAAACTGTTTGCCAACAGTGAACTCTGATATCAGGTGTTCAGAAGATGTTTTTTGTTGGTGGTGGTGAGCTAGAATCTCACTCTGTTGTCCAGGCTGGAAAGCAGTGGCACCTCACAGCCACTGCAGCCTCCACCTGCTGGGCCCAGGCAATCCTCCCACCTCAGCCTTTCAAGTAGCTGCAACCACAGGTGTGCACCACCACACCCAGTTAATTTATTTTTTATATATATTTTTTTTATTGTAGAGACGAGGTCTCGCCAAGTTGTCTAGGCTGATCTCAAAGCCCTGAGCTCAGACAATCTTCTCACCTCTGCCTTCCAAAGTGCTGGGATTAGAGGTGTGAGCCACCGTGCCCATCTAGAAGATGCTTTTTTATAGGATATTCTCTACCATCTCTACTCCTTACTATGAGGGATTTGCATATACATGTTGAAAAGCTATATCTGAGTATGTTTTTTCAGAGATAATTTGTGAGCTACTTTATTACATTAATTTTTGAATCTTAACAATGATCTTAGCCACCTGCAAAACAAGACGTTTCTACTTTTTTCTGGAGAGTCTTTATCTTCTGGGTCCCTAATGTATATTTTGCCAAAATGCTGAAAATAAATTACTGAAACAGAAAAATCATAGTTTAATATCAATCTGACAATTCATATTTTAAAAAATCTCTTCAAGGGTATTTAAGCAATTTTAGCCTATGGATATTTCTCACTGAATTGAATATCTAGGCCTATCAATTCCCTAAACTATAAACTGCCCTGGTATTATTTCCATAGCACATAAACTCATGAAAATTATCTTCAGGTAATCAGAAATTCAGTTGGGAATAGTGAAAATGAAACTGGATACTCTCACATTAATTTGCGGGCCTAATCTGACTAGGCATCTTGCTTGTTTGTTTTAGGTACATTGAAGAAAAATTATAGAGTTCATGGGATATTGTGGAGTATTGTCCATACATAGACTGTTTCCTTCTTAACTTAGGAAGTGGCCTTTGGCCAAGGATGGTCCCTGAAGGGTATGCCTATTCCCAGTCATGGAGTGCAGGTGACCAAACAAAATAGAAAATAACTGTAGTCGTGACTCGTAATCAATGTAATTGTAAACAACATATAGCAATTTGACTAATTAACTTGCTTGCCTATAAAATTGCTACACTGACCTCAGGTGTGAATGCAGATTCTTCACTGACCTGCTGCTATGGGTGCCTCCCATAAGAATAAACCAATATCTTTCCCTGCTGGACCTCCAGGTGACTTCTTTGAAATAGGCAAACATGCACAAACCTGCTTAGATTTGGGGTTACCGAATTACAGATATGATCAATATATTACTGGCTCTTAAACCACTTAAGTCAGTTACAATCAACTTGTAGAGTTAGACAAACTCAATCCCTAATAGAAACATCACTGGTTCATTCATTCATACAGTCAATAATTTATTAATTTATCGATAGATTATATTATGCAAAATTCTACATTTGATTTTCTGGATAAACAGTAGTGAGTAATGTTCTTATGTATTTACATTTAACTCTTATAAAATAACAATAGAAGTATGTACCAGCACAAGCAAAATGTTGCAGGAATGGGGTCACTTAGGTGTCAAGTATGGGCAAACTCACCCTCACTTATCAGACAGTATTCCTTACATTATTAGGAAAGAGGTGCTGCAATATGCCATAAGTTGCATTCTCCAGAGAAACAGATCTGAAGTCAGAGATTTATGTGCAGGAAATTTACTGGGTTGGGGAGGAGGTTCTCTCAGGACCAACACCTGCAGGGGAGTGAAGGACGTCAGATTTCGCTTTCTTCAACTGCAGTCAACTCCAGTAGAGGGCTTAGCTGAAAGCTGTCAGCTGCCAACACTCCCAGCTGCTGGGGAAATGAGTGCCTCAGTCCTGAATGGGAATCTGGTTTGCACATTTGAGTATTCACTCATGATATCATAACTTTAGTATATAAAGCTACAGCTTTTTCTTATTTCTCCTTACCTATATCTTGTCTGGGCAACTGAAAAACCATTGTTGTCTACTGCTATTTCACTAGGAAGAATGTAATAATGAAGACCATTTCTATATCTTATACATTATATTTAGTTATAGCATTTATTGTTGTAAATATAGATAAAGTTAGAAATAAGGTATCCAAGATCAGCTGGGTACGGTGTCTCACACCTGTAATCCCAGCACTTTGGGAGGCAGAGGCAAGAGGGTTGCCTGAGCCCAAGGGTTTGAGACCAACCTGGCCAACATGGCCATACCTTGTTGATACAATAAATAAACCAACCAACAAACAAACAAATAAGTAAGTAAATTAGCTGGGCGTGGTGGTGTACACCTGTAGTTCCAGCTACTTGGAAGGCTGAAGCAGAAGAATCACCTGAGCCCAGTAGGTCGAGGCTGTGGTGGCCGTGAGTGTGCCACTGCACTCCAACCTGGGTGACAGAGTAAGACTCCAACTCAAAAAGAAAGAAAGAAAGTATCCAAGATCTTTTTGGATCTATGTGACTGACTAAACGTACAGTAAAACAGCAATATTGAAAATACTTTAAATTTTTATTTCATCTTTCCAGAGAAATACGGGGAAAAATACTTGAATTTTACATAACCTAAGTATCAGTTACTATTCGAAATGAGAGTGCAGATTAATTCTAAAAATTTTAAGTGAAATATGCTTTCAGTATTATGTGATTTTCCTGTGTAGTAGATACTCAAGTAACATTTTACCAATCACTACTAACATCAAATATTATAACTTGCTTCACTGGAATGTCACTGCTCAATTTTGTGAGTGAAATTGGTGAGGCAGAAGGTTATGGTGTCTTGCCAAGAAAATAACTGCAAGAAAGAAGGGCGCTGATACTTGAGGGGTATCTACTACGTATCATCCACTTTTTTGTATATCTGATTTAAAGTTCATCTCCACTCTCCCCTAGAAGCAGCTGCAGTCAACTTGCATGTTATTTACTTACTTATTTTATGCTTTTTAAAAAGGCAAATAACATATTTCAAACACACAGAAAAGTGCAGAGAGCAGTATAAAATCCCATATACACCCATTATCAAAAACTAACTAATGTGAAATATCTCATCATAAGTCAAATTTGCTTCAGATAGTTTTTAAGTACAAGGAAATTTTATAAACAGTTAAAAAATATTTGTTCAAGCTGAAGAAAGGTAAGTTCAGAGAGAGATGAATTTGGCCCATGTCGCTCGGCTAATGAGTAGAGTCAAGGTTTGATCTTCCATTTGTGGATTCTGGAGCCCCTGTTATTTCCCAACACTATACAGCCTTCCTCTGGCCTCCCCAATTGACTTACAGTCTGGATGGAGATATATTTTGTAGGGATTCTTTATGGTGGGGGAAATGATTGACCCTCTTACTTTTGTGGCACCAGATCAGTTGCCAATTAGTTTTGGCACATCATAATGTATTATATATTTACATGTTTATTTATTTTTTGTACCACATTAAGAGAACACAATAATGTAGTTATAATAATTTACCTCAATTGAGTCATTACAGTACACAAATGCAGATGGATAAAGATTGCACATAAATGACAATGTAAAGTGTAGCAAATAAGCTTCACTGCATTTCCAAGTGGTTTAAATTCTGTGCATGCACATATTTCTCCAGATGAAATGTTTTAAGAAACTATTTTCAGTTTTATTGTGTTCTATAATTGTTCTTTGCCTCTCCAACCTCATCTATAAAGTGGAGATCATAATAGGTATTTCATAAGACTCATATAGGAATGGGGTGATGTGTGTGAAAGCATTTGACAGAGTGACTGGCATAAAGAAACTACTTGGTACTCATTTGTTATGTTCACCCGAAAAAGAAAAGGAAAAGCTATTCTGGATGTGGTGGTAGGATTGGGAAATAACCGATATGTTAAACATTTTTGTTTGAAGAAGTTCAAATCGCTGCTTTAGAAAATCATTTGGCATATGGAGACTCATTTTAAGAGGGTCCTTACTTCACAGTCGCTTTGGAAAAGAGAAAGAAAACAGTTTACCTTACTTGTAAGGGTGTCTCATTTTTGTTCATGTGAGAAGGTCCAAGCAAATATTTAAGAAATTATATTTTTACCACACTGGTGATAATAGCCAATTAAAATGTTATTATTATTTTATTAAGGCAGTGCTGTTATTATAATTTCATTATCTCTAGAGAAATACCAGGGATCTTATTAAACACATACTTTTAAAAATTGAAGTCCTAGATAACTATTATCATTGCTATATATGTGAGAAAACAACTGCTATGGGGAAAGATGTGCTCCTTAGAAAACTGGTAGGTTATTAAAATATAAAGAAAGAGGGAGAAAGTTGAAAATTGCATGATATTGTCAAATCTCCCTTGAGATGCAACCATGAAACAATTCTTTCATTTTAAGTTTTCTTTCTCCTTAATGAGTCATTTAGAGCCCTTTTTTATGTGGGCACAAGGAAATGAATAAGAATTCACATACATTGCTAAAGCACCTCAAATCTTATTAATTCAAATGTTGAGAATATTGAAGCAGTAAAGAAAAAAAGAATACAGAAACACTGTATATTTGCTTTCATTAAAATAACAGGTACGTCAGATTCTTATACCACACAATTCTATATTTTCCAGGTGGGGTTCCTTAAGATACAAATTTGAAACATTATAATGTAATTCTCCCCCAAAATATAGAGGTCTAAACAAAGCAATTCCATTTATCCTCTTAAATTGCGTTTAATTAAAGAATAGTTCTGACATATCAAGAAAGAAACTAACATCTTCTAGAGGCTTGTGCTTTTGTAAGAAACAAAAGAGCCTGAATAAGTAGAAACCTCAGAGAGCGGTATTACGAAAGGACCACAGCAACGGTTCTTATTAATATTAAAATTTCCAAAATTGGTTTGGACTAGAAAACAGATCAGAACTTATTTACCACAGAAGTATGTCATTTTTCTCCTTTTTTGACTCATCTCAATGGAAAGGATAGATGTTTGTTGCATCTGCCTTGCTCCCACTCACCCTAAAATTTTACTTACATGCTAAATCATCAATCCTAATACACCCAAAAATATTTTATCATGGCAGTACATTCAGCTCTTGTATTTGAATGCATACACATTTCCTGAAATTATGGAATATTCCAACTGTACTTAGAAAGCTCTCTGAAGATCCCTCTCAAGCAACAACAAAAAGATTAACCCTAATGGTTATATTTTATTAAAAAGTTTATGTCCTATTGAATACATATCTAGTTATTTTTCATGTGAGTGAATATCCTGGCATTTAGTAACTGTTTGCTAAGCACAGCCTGCACAGCTATGCACACACTAACATCACCATCACCAATTTCATTAAAAGAACCACAATACAGAGCAAAGAGATGTTCTCATTAATGGTATTTCAAATGCATATTGAAACAGCTTACCTACTCTGAACTCATTTCTGATAGTTTAAATAGTTGTATTCTAATTCTTACAAGATGCACATCTCTCCACTGGTTCTTTCTCAGTTTGCATCAGCTGAATGACCCGAATTGTGTGGCACTGGTAAAGCATGAAAATGTGAGATAAAAAAGGAAATGAAAGCTATAGACTGGGTGGCATACAGGCATTAAAAACTACAGCACTATTAAATCCACTGCATTTACTTTGCTTCGACTGAGAAAAATTGTCTGACTCTTTCTGATGTCAGAAGATCTATGTGGAATGTCTGTCTACTGGTAAATGGCGACCTGGGTGAAACTGGAGAGAACCCAAGAGCAACCAGAGCTCGTTTAAGTAATTAGCTTATGAATCCTTCCTGTGCTGTAGGGTGAAATTGTTGTCCCTGTGTTTGCACACACTGTGCCTGATGTGCAGAGGTGAAGATAGCAGAGAAGAAGTGGCATAGCAGACAGTGACTTGTGGTAGTTCTCTAAAGGGACGGTATTGATAGCTTTCTTCCTAAATCGTTCCTGTGTTACATGCCATTGTACAGAGTAGAGGAGTGAGAAGGAAATTAACATATGTTACATATTTTCACTCTTGAGTTGTGCAACTCTCCAGGTTTCACTTGTTCAGTGGTTGCTTTGAAGCTCAGAGTCAAATTCATAGTCAAGAAATAAGTCTTCACCATGTGCCTTTTTATGTTAGCCTCATTTCTGGCACTTTTTTGTGTTCCTCTTTTTTCTGTTGATGTTATCTTGGCTTATGTATTGTTATAAACTATTTAAATGCTTTCTGGGACAACAATGTGCACAGTTAAATACAAGGGGGGACACCCCCCCAAAACACCAGAATTTATTCATAAAAATTGTGTCGTTTAAACTTCAGTCACCTTCAAAGTACTCTCCATTTGATGCAATACACCTATCGAGATGCTTTTTCCACTGCTCAAAACAATTTTTGAACTCGTCAATTTGGATGCGTTTTGATGCTTCTGCTGTTTTTTGTTTCACCTCTTCTTTATTGGCAAACCATTTCCCTTTGAGGACATTTTTAATCCGGTGAAACAAAAAATGTTCATCAGGGCGAGATCAGGTATTAATAGAGAGTGTGGAGCATGGGGGGTCATGCCAATTTTTGGCCAAAAACTGCTGAACACTCAGAATAGTATGGACCGGTGCATTCGTAAATCACCCATCGTGAAATGGACAAACGTGTTGAAAGAATCTCCAAATAATTAAAAAAAATTTAACTAAAGCCAAGTTCAGCCTCTCTCAACAATGCTAGCTGGTACACTGATGCTGTTGGGTTTCTAGAACACTTACCTAGCAGAGGAAGCCTCTCTACAAGGGGCCTGCCCTTCAAAAAATAATAAATAATTCTGGGGGTTTTTTTTGCCCCCCCCCATGGACCAATAACTAACTAACTAGGGAAATGGTATTACTGATAGCATCATCTTACCCATGAGGAGGTTGACTATAAATAGGTCATCCAAGGTCACTCAGCAAGTCTCTTGTGCAAGGTGGCTGTGAGCCTGGTTCTTCCAATCTACATCTTTCATTCTCACTTATTCATTTATTCTTAGTCTCTGCTAACTGAGCACAAATGAACATCTCAAATGATATTTTTTTAGCCATTTCCATATCCTTGCACTTGATGTTCTATCGCTTAAAATTCCTCTCCCCTCTTTTACTCCCAATGGAAGTTCTCACCTTCCAAGGAGAACAGACATAACTTCCCATGAAGCATTTCTTGTTCCGAAAGAACATCATTGCTGCATCTCTTAGTAGACTCTGCTTTGCCTTCTATTATCAATATAGAAGTTTCTTTCTCCTCCATCTCCATACTGATGAAGAGTTTGTGTGTTTGTTTGTTTTAGTTTAGATCACAAATGCTAAAAAGATGATTTTAAGATTTTAAGTGATGGACTTATGATCCTTATGATCTTTCTTCCACTTCTAAGCATTCCTGAATGAGACAACATGGGTTGGAAACTAGAACAGGTGTATTAGCCATTTTTGCAAATAAAATTGTATTTATACAGTTAAATGCAGGGAGCAAACGTGATTATTTTCATTTTATTTCCCACTGTAAAAATGTCAAGTATTGACCTAAAATACATGCTTAATAATAACCCACTGTTTTTAGTCAAATCACCAAGGCATTGGATATTTAATGCCTTAAAGGTACCTAGGCCATTTTTTAAATGTAATTTTTACGTTCATGAAAGGAAACAATACATATTAATGTTAAGAACATGGACATTTTAACCTGACTACATGATTAAATCATAGCTTCACCACTTGCACATTGTATGACACTAAGGGCCTACATTTTTTTTTTCACCTACAAAAAGGGAATAATAACAATAATATCTATTTCATAAAAGTGTTAGGAGAGTTAACTGAAAGAATACAGATGAACAAAGTGTACAATAGGGCACATGGGAAGTACTTTATAAGTGTTAACTATTAAAATTACTAATGTGTAAAGAATTAATACAAGATGGCACAGACAAAACATCTGTCGTTAACTAAGATGAAAAGTTTATTGCTGTTAGAAGAGAAATTATTAAGAAGATATTTATTTCAACGATCTGAAAGCCTTTGTCTTTTTTTTTTTTTTTTGAGTCAGAGTGTCACTCTGTCTCCCAGGTTGGAGTGCAGTGGCACGCTTACAGCCACCACAGCCTCAAACTACTGGTCTAAGGTGATCTAAGGCCTCCCAGGTAGCTGGAACTACAGGCGTGTGCCACCATGCCCAGCTAATTTTTGACTTATTTATGTTGCTCAGGTTGGTCTTGAACCCACAGTCTCAGGTAATCCTCTCACCTCCACCTTTCAAAGTGCTGGGATTACAGGCTTGAGCCACTACACCCAGCTGCCTTTGTCTATTTCTAAAGAGCAGCCATGGAAATTCTTGTGGCATGAAATAGTGATGTAGAGAAAAGACAGAGAGGTAAGGATGGAAAGTGGGAGGTGGGGAGCCAGTGAATCAAATAGTGTGGTTTCCTAGGCGACACTGTTTTCAGAAGCCCAGTGGTGCCACATGCAGTCTACAAGCAAATCATATCCATGAACCTATATGAGCTAAATTTTAGCAGAGTGCAGATTGTGTTTCACTCTACATCATACTATAGAGTCCAGAAAGAAATATTTTATATTCTGATAGTGATCATAATTGAAGGGCATTAAAAAAGAGTTGATCATTTTCTACAGGCTTGCTGTTGCGGGGTAGCGAAAAGCATTCCAAAAACCCCAAAACAAAACAAGAAACTTAAACCCTTTTTCCCAATATTTCAAAGCAGCTTTGATGGTATTTAGATAGCAACCTCATTTTAAAGGGGATAGGATTTTCACAGAACGGGAGAATTAAGCAGCTGGCATGGCAAGTTATCTGAATTTGATCTGAATTGACGTCAGGGAGCTGGGAATGCCCAAGGCAATCCTGCATTCCGCCTTTGTGCAGTGTTTTGACAGTAGTGAGAATGTCTGAATGCTAATCATTTTCTGACAGTGTTGGCTCTGATCTTATGCAAAATGAAAGCATTTAGAAACTTTACCTTCTTGGTTTTCAATCATTAAGATTTTCTTTTCTGCACTAAGATTATACATAGTTATACAATAAATAATAGTTATCTATATAATAAACCTAAAAATGTATAACTGCTAAGTTTGGTAGAAGCGTTTCTACAAAGTATCAGTCTTGAGAAGTTATTTTGTAAAACCTTATTGGTAGAGACTTAAATCTAAAAAAAGAAAATTCAATCCAGACGTTTATGTTCAAATATGAATGCTAATATCCTGGGAATATCTTTTTTTAAAACTTGCAATGTGGGTATATAAGCAGGACCAGATGTCTCTGTGTTAATCATTTCTACTCTTTAATAACCAACAATGGCATACAGTGAAAATAAAGCCCAGATGGCTGACATATTGCACAAATTATTAGATGCACTTTATAGTCATTCCTTAGTTTCCCAAATACTAATAGATGATAGAATATTCGTTTTTTAACTTATCCCTTAATCAAATAACAAGTAACCACTGTGTCTTCTATGAGCCACTGAGGTAGTGGCTAGGTGGGTCATGAAAACCCACCAGATATTATCATGATATATTTTTATCTTTGTTATCTTCAGAATCTGTCATCTCCTATTCTTCTTTAGGAGACTGGGGTTTCTTGGAACTTTTTAAAAAGTAATCCAAAACCAGAACTGATTTTGCCGTAGTGGCGGCTGAACTAATTGGTTTACTAGCTTGGGTCGCATGCATCATGGTGAGTATTACTTGTTGTCAGGTGGTGGCTGATAAATCATAGAATTTCAAAACTCCGGGAGAACTTCAGAGCTGACCCGAGCTACATTTTTTTTTTTTTTTTTTTTTTTTTGAGTTGGAGTCTCACTCTGTCGCCCAGACTGGAGTGCAGTGGCCGCTCCCGGCCACCGCAGCCTCGACCTGCTGGGCTCTGGCGATCCTTCCGCCTCAGCCTTCCAAATAGCTGGAACCACAGGCGCGCGCTACCACGCCCGGCTAATTTTTTGATTTATTGTAGAGATGAGGTCTTGCTTGCCCAGGTGGGTCTCGAACCCGCGGGCTCAGGCAATCCACTCACCTCAGCCTCCCAAAGGCTCAGGATTACAGGCTGAGCCACCGAGCCCTGCTCGAGCTACATTTTACAGATGAGAAAATTAGAAACATATGATTAAGTGGTTTCACCAGAACCAGGCAACTAGTTAGTGTCAGAGCTGAGGCTTAAATGACAGGCTGCTCACTTGAGGTCTGCTGCTCTTTCTATTATATACATTACTTAATCTCAGAAATGAAGTAGAATTAGATGTAGTAAAATTAAAATTGGTATCACAGGAAAGAAGGTGCAGTAACTTTGGGCTCACTGATGCCATTGACTGAAAATGGGATGAGGGAAGGGGCACAAACATCATTAGTGTATCTGCTTCCTTTGTTTGTTCTAGGAGAAAATTAAAGAAGTAGGATCTGGCTCCGCACACTGTCTCAATTGGGTCTCTGACTGGTCTAAGTTTACTTAGACTCTCCATAGACACAGAGTCTTGAATGATAGGGAAGTCAAGTGTGCACAAAGATATGACATTTTGGGGGTCAGCCTGGAAAGATAAATATGTGCTAAGTAGTTGGCCTTAAACAACCACAGTCCATTACACTGAGCCTAAAAACCCAAGCACTATCCATCAGATACAAAATCACCAGCTAGGCTGGTATTCAGATAAAAACATTTGGCTTAGATAGGAAGTGATAGGAAGTCCCTAGACAATCATAGCTTTGACTTGCTTTCTAAGAACCGTCTGTCATGGGAAATCTTGGACCCCATTGAAATTCCCCAGAGCAGAGATGTTTTATATGGTTGAGATTCTCAGCAGTTGATGGTGTGAGAAACAGCCTCAACAGGAGCTGTGTGAGTCAATACTGCCCCATCAGGGGAGGAGGCCCTAGTGAAAACCAGACTATGCTTGTACCCACGCCCCAATAAATTCTGTCCTGTTAAGATGTAGCTATGTTTTCCCTTGAACAGAGGCTATAATAATCTTTGCTGCACTGGCTCACTTTCAGTGTTTGTGCTACGAATGTTGGCCCACTTGGTTAATGATGGTTAAGATTAGCTCTAACAAAGAAGACAAGAGAATATGTCTTTCTAAAAATATAAGAACCAATCTTAAAGGTAAAGGGAATGGCAGGGGTGTCTCTAAAAAGCATCTTGCATCCTGACCACTGTGTGAGTACAAGCCGTGTTGCCAGGCACCTAGCTTCAGCAGGTCATCCGTGCAGTAAGCTTAATATGTGGTCACGTTGGCACCTTCCAGGGTCCCTCCTTGCCCCCTGGCCCCTCCACCACCATCTCCATCCCCTGATTATAATAAGCCACTCAAAACAGAAGAGCAAAACAAGGGTGATTACTTTAATATCAGCAATGCTGGAAGAGTTCTGCTAGCAGCCTCTCCTAGAAAAAAACACCAAAATGATGCAATTGTAAGAAAGAAAGAAATTTTTTAAAAAAGTGTTGGTCTGCCTGCCCTATACAGGTCTTTGGAAAAGTAAAATATTTTAAAGGCAACGGATATTTTTTTAATGGAATTCCAGAGAAGGGGATGGGGCTCAAATTTGTGTATGTGAGACGCTCACATTTTTCTTATTTAAAATATTTAGAAATTTATCTCCAGGCTGGGCATCGTGGCTCATGTCTGTAATTCCAGCACTTTGGTAGGCCAGGGGGCGAGCATTACCTGAGCCCAAAAGTTTGAGACCAGCCTGGGCAACATAGCGAGACTTCGTCTCTCCAAAAAAAGCAACAATAATATTTGTTGGTGTGGTGGTGCAGCTACACAGGAGGATGAGGCAGAAGGATTGCCTGGGCTTAGGAGGTCAAGGTTGCAATGAGCCATGATCATGCCACTGTACTCCAGCCTGGGTGATATAGTGAGATTCCGACTTATAAAAAAATTATTTCCGTGTGAGGGTTCTCCGAAAATAGAACCAACATGATGTATATATGCATAGAAAGATATATATTTGGCGGGTGCAGTGGCTGAAGCCTGTAGTCAATCCCAGCACTTTGGGAGACCAAGGTGAGGGGATTGCCTGAGCCCAGGGGTTCCAGAACAGCCTGAGCAACTTGGTAAGACCTCATCTCTACAGTAAATCAAAAAATTAGCTGAGTGTGGTAGTGTGCACCTGTAGTTCCAGCTACTTGGAGGGCTGAGGCAGAAGGATCGCGGGAGCCCAGCAGGTCAGTGCTGGAGCGTGCCACTGCACTCCAGCCTGGGTGACAGAGTAAGACTCCAACTCAAAAAGAAAAAAAGAAAGAAAAGAAAATAGAACCAACATGATGTATATATACATAGAAAGATATATATATTTAAGGAATTTGCTTACATAATTATGAAGGTTGAAAAGTCTCAAGATTTGCAGTTGGCAAGCTGGAGACCCAGGAGAGCTGATGGTATAAATTCTAGTCCAAAAGTTGGCTTGGATGAAGGCTGCCCAAATTTGGGAGGGCAACCACTTTGCTGAGTCAACCAACTCAAATATTAATCTTATTCAAAATCACCCTCACTGGCACACCTAGAATAATCTTTAAATATCTGGGCACCCAGTGGCCCAGTTAACACATAAAATTAATCATCATATCATCTATATTCATGTGTAAAACAATGAATTCATATAGGATGTGGAAAAGGGATGCTTATTATTAGGGAGGAGCATAAGAAGGTACTTAGTGATTCGGAGCACTTCATTGTTGATGACCATTGAGCATTATGATAATAATGTATACACCATTCTAAAAATAATCCTTGTCTCCTCAGGCATCACAATAACCTCTGTGGGTCTGTTTCAAAAAGAACAAGGGAGAATCACTTTTTTCCCCTTTCATTTATTTGACTTATGTTGATATGTCTTTTTTTTAAGAAAAATCTTGACTTTCCAAGGGCATATTCTTACTATAGGGATGATTTTGTCTGGATATCTGAAATAGCATTGCAGCATGATTTTCTTTAGCATTTGCCACTGTAGGAAGGTCATTTTAAAGAGAGTATTTTAAAGAACAATGCCAAAATAAATGGCTCTTCTCTTTGCCCTTACATTTATCCCCTAAAAAGAACAGACCAGTAGACAATGGTTAAACTAGCTTGTTTCAACACACTTAAGTAACTGAAGGAACTTTTCAAAAGCATTAGGAATTAAAATACATACTATTCTAGAACATTAGCCACAAATAAGTTCAACTATGAGAGAATGTCTGTCATTTTGTTAGTTGACAAAATGAAGAAAGTATGTGTTGAGACGTTGGAACCTAGAGACCTCTTCAGTCTGAGGTATGAACTTAAAACATGACAGTTGCAAAAAAAATTTTGGTGTTTTCCTTATTCCCAGAAAAAGTAGGTTTTGTGTGCACAAAAGATGTAAAGAAAAATCAAGCCTGCCAGCTGAGGAATGGTTTCAACAAAGAGATCATTGTTAATAATGACAGTGATAGGAACACCAGAGTGACCAAAGGGCGTTACTTCCAAGAAATGTCAAATCATGAAATCATTGTGTTGGGAGAGACCATGGAAGCTCTGGGACTCAGAGAGTTCCAAGGGTTTTAAAACTGTGTCATTGGGACACCCCATTCTTGACACCAGCCAAATGTACCCACAGAGCAGGAAAAGAGGGATCAGAAATCATGGAGATATTCTTTTGAGGGATTCCACAGGCTTAATTCAACTCCCACTTTAGAGACGAGGTAGCTGGGTCTCAGAAACACAACTAGGTGTTGACCAATTAGGCAAGACTTCCTAATTTATGCTTTATTTTTGGACTGCATTATATTACTTTTCAATCTATTAAAAAGTGTAACTGCCATGTTGAACAAATAGGACCCGTGAAGCGCAGTCAGAAAACATTTGTCTTTCCCTCCACTGCTGTTAAAAATCCAGTAAAGAAGTAGGATTTGGCATGCCAACAACTCTCTCAAAAGAAATCATCTCTTGAATTTCTTGATTCTCCTTTATTAGTCCCTTTGACCTCTTTTAAAGGCAGCATGTGGGACGTCAACTAAAGGTCAGAAAAGCTGCACCTTTGCAGGTCCTGCGAGATGGTCTAGCAACTCCAGGATGTAGGATGATTTGCCGGCTCTTGTTTTACCGTTGGCCTTTTTAGGACCTCTGCTGAAACAGGAGAGGAAGTGCCTTCAGGAAATTCTGCCATGCAAATGGTCATTGAATTCATGGGCACAGTGCTGCCCTGGTCACTGCTGCCGTGGTTACTCAGCAATCATTAAAGCCTGTGGGCCTTGATTTAAATCCATTTCAAGGGAGGAGAATAACATAAACTGTTTTACTTGGGGCAAGTTTTGTTTTAAGAAACAAAAGGTCTCAAAGGTGAGACCTTTCTGCCATGTTGATTATTACTGTCTGTCTGGCACACAGTAGGTGCTCAATAAGTGAACATGTGAACAGACCTATCTATTAAAATTAGCTAGGGTAAAAAGAGATTGACTGGAGGACACAAAGTGATTTAAATAAAATGACATGCTGAAAAGTAATACCTGGCTTCATTGGTTACTCCCATCCAGGCATGCTGGATTCATTAACCTCTGCAAATGAATCACAGTAACTCAACATGGCTACCACCATGATGTTGCAAACACAGTGCCCATGATGACTGAGGATAATTAGAAGCATTCTTGAGTAGCCTGGACTGGACCAGAACCTGGGTGTTGGGTGACAGTGAGAAATAAGATAAGGAAAATAATCTGTGGCATACGAAGACAGTGATGTTATTAAATCTTAGACCATTTAAAGAGCGTACGGGAGCATTATCTTCATTGTTACACTATATAATATTCTGGAAAGGATAGTTTTTGAAAAAATATTACATAATTTCCATGTATATAAACAATAATATTGTAAAAAGAAACATCACCTTCTTTAAGTAAATTAGTTTGCCCTCTTTGATAATTATGCAAATTGAAAACTATAACTGAATAGTTTGCATTAAAAGATCATAAGCTTTGGAGTACTAGGGTATTCAGGAATAAAAATCTTGGAGAATTTCTTTTTTAATGAATGTACTGAAGTGTCTCAAATAATCCATTGCAAAAAATAATAATAATAATCCATTGCTAGGAGCAGGTTATATGTTAAGTATTACTTTGCTAGTTGGATATGACTTGAGAGAAACCTAATTAACTAATTAAGTCAAATAGATACTTTTGAAAATTTATATGTATTTAAATAATATACTTAAATAATCCTCAATTATTTTATCAATTGTATTTCAAAAAAAAGACTTCTATAGTTTTGTCATAGATTTTAATTAAAATTGATGTGCATATGCACACAAACACGCAAACTGTAGCTTTCGGTGTCTGTGGTATGTAGTTGCTGAACTGTTTTCTACAATTTTCTTGAATGTTTAGTAAACTCATTTAGAAATTTGAAGGATTGACAAAGATAGGATCTTTCTGTACCCAATTGAAAAAGTTCTAGCTAACATATCCATCTTTCTCCTACAAACAGACACTTCAAAAGTTCTTAAAAGAGCTTTGGCCCCCCTCCTACCTTGGGGAGGTGAAAGCACCCCCCACCCCATTTACTTTCTGAATAAACTACTTGAAAACTTAAAAAAAAAAATCTTAAAAACAGGTTGTTCTTTTAGATAATATCAGCATATCTCTGCAATCTTATTTCTAAATTCAGTCTAGATGTTTAAAATCTATCTGACAAAAAACAATGTTGCTATAAACTTCAAATTTGGGCTTATACTGCTTATCATTTCTAACTAATCTGGCAAAAATTTCTGATGCCTGAAAAAATGAGATATAAATATTCCCATATGACAATAATTACTAAATGTTATCGACTTAATACAGTGTTTTATTCTCTAAGAGTTTGTTACCTGAACCTAACCAATATTTTTTTCATCTTGTTAAATTACATACTGTTTTATTTTAGGCTTCATTGATTTATTTTATTATATATATATAAAATATATATATAAATGAGCATATTTTTTATAAAAAGGTTCTTAGTGCTTTATAGCATTAGTTTGTCCCTTTGTTTACTAAGAATAAAATATATGAATTGATTGTTTTATAAGAGTAAAATCCATCTAATAGCTACTGGTGCTCAATCAGTGAAATTAAATTTATAGAAATCTTTTATGTAATATCACCATCAAGTTCTTTTTTCTAAATAAGGATTAATATCCTCATTTTAATTTTCTGTGGGTGGTTTTTACAGCTGCCTTAATATACTCTGTCAATTGTGAGTAGAAATTCAAATTCTTGATTTAATAATTGTATCATTTTCCTTATACTTGTAGACTGATTGTTCTATTGTTCTTTTTCATGTAATACTATTATCTCTGAATATTTGTAAATTGTTGAATCTTATTATGAGATTTAATTCAATTACCTTCTAAAATGATTTATTGTTACACATTGTAATACTATTAAAAACTATAGTTTGCAAGCAATATTTCAAAATTTGGTCTACTTAAAATATAGTATAGGATATTTACTTTGTAATTATTGGCTATATAGATTAGAAAATCTCCTCCTTTCCCCCATCATAAAAACTGATAAAATTTGAATTACAGGAGCGAAAGGAGATCAATTTTCCAAAGTATGGAACTGAAAACCACATTCAAGGCAAATACAGTGTCAAATGAGCATGGTTTTGTGCAAGTTTGCATGGTTCATGAGTTTACTAACCAAAAAAAAAAAAAAAACCTTGACTAGAGATTGTGTAAAACTGTTAGTAGAAAATAATTCCAATGGGAGTAAATTTGAACACATTCAATAGAATGTCCAAAAGTTCTGGCTCTCAGAGAAAATGCACATATGCTTGCATTTTACAAGTGATGTATATCCAGGTGTTCACCATGCCTACTAAAATCAGTTAGCATTTTTTAAGATAAGTATGCTATTAAAATATAACCTACATAAAGTATCAAATTATGTTTACAGCTTGATGAATTTCTGCAAAATGAGCACATCTATGTAACCTTCATCTTGATCAAGAAATAGAACATTACCAATTCTCCCAGAAACCCCTGTTACCACACTCAGATCATCCCCTTACCCCATCCCATTAGATTAGATTTTGTCTGGGCGTTTTTTTGTTTTTGTTTTTGGTGTTTTTATTTGAGGCAGGGTCTTGCCCTGTTGCCCAGGCTGAAGTGCAGTGGCGTAATCATAGCTCACTGCAACCTTGAACTCTGGGCTCAACAAATCCACCTGCCTTAGCCTCCCATGTAGCTGGGACTACAGGCACACGCCATTACATCTGACTAATTTTTTAAAATACTTTTTTGTCAATAGGGTTTTGCTATTTTGCCCAAGCTGGTTTCAAACTCCTAGACTGAAGTGATCCTTCCACCTGGGCCTCCCAAAGTGCTGTGGTTACAGACATGTTCATCTGTTTTGTTTTTAGTTTTGTGTTCTTGGTGGGAGTCTTGCTCTTCTGTAAGCTATTTCGTTATAGCCAGAAGCAGAACTCAATTAAATTGTAATGTCACAATTTTTTTCCCATAAAATAGAGGGAAGGGAGAATAAGTTGCAGGAAGAAACTCTTGCTTCTCATTCTTTCCTTACCCCATGATAAACATAAGCATGCTTTAAACCCCACATCTTTACAATAAAAAAAAAAACAACCTTGCTTTGTGTCTTTTAGTGATGTGCTTGGCAAAGTTTTTGAAAATATTATTTTTGGTTCTTTATATATTCATTGTATAACTTTATTTTGTATGATATGGATAATAAAATGTAAACAACCAGAAATGTGGGGGTGGGGAGGAGTATTTTTAAAAGAAAAGTGTGTCCTCTAATTTCCTTTTGGACTGAGTGGCCAGTGGGAACACTCTGGGAGCCTGGGGACATTGAGACATACAGCAGTCAACAAGCCTGAGCCCTACAGCAATTGAGTCTGGAAATTTCTGCTATCTCCAGGACAGCTGTAGAAGAAAACTGAGAGTATGTTTTCTGATACTCTATTTTAAGTGGAGCTGATATATAACCATAATTCTCAGCCTTATTTGAGGTTAGAGACCTTTTTGAGAATCTGAATAAAGCGATAGGTCTTTTCTGAAAGGTGTACATAGGCGCATGTAATTTAGCTACTGGCCTAGTCAGTTCACAGAACACCCATAAGTTAACTCACAATTCCCTCTAGGAATTTCTGAGCCTTATTCCAAAGTTCACCAATGGAAACAAACTGGGAGTGATGGAGGTGTTTCCCTTATGAACCATTAACTTAGGAAAAAAGACTACAGATCCTCATCCCTTATCCCTTCCTTGGCTTCATCTTCCTTCATTCTTTTATTTTCTCTTACTTCCAACCCCAAATTATCCCTGGTTCAAGTTAGTTTCCTCATGTTAAACAGAAGTATGTTTATTTTTGGAAAATGGAAGGGGAAAAAAGCCCTCTTTTTATAGTTGACAATAGTAATTAAGTCAACCCTTGGTTGTTTTTCACTTTTGAACTTAATAAGTACTGTACATAATTAACCTTTTTGCATAAAACTCTCCATGGCTTCAGTTATTAGTATTTCATTTTAGTTACTCATTGTACAAATCAGGATAGGCTAGGTTGTTCTGCCTTATTCCAAAATCTAAGTGGCTTACTATAACAAAAGTTTCTTTCTTTTTCTTTTTCTACATGTCCAAGATGAATTGGCAAGAGTCCCTGCTTATTGTAGCTCAGTCTAGAACCCAGGGTGGTTGATGTTCTATGTCAATTCAGCTTCCTCGACAGGGAAAAAGAAAGTCATGAATTTGTCACAGGTTGTTTAAGCCTTCACCCACAAATGACACATACCACTTTTGTTCAAATTCATTGGTCAAGTATATGCCCATGCCAGACATCAAAAGGGAGGCTAAGAGCAATCTTACCATGTGACCAGAAAAAAAAAAGAGTTGGGAGTATTTGTTAGACACATTCACTCTTTCTGGACTCCCCTCCAAGTTCTCCTAACTTTTTGGAGATTTGATTGCTGTTAACAGGAAAAAAGGGCTTATGTCATAATTGGGGTGAAAAAAATATTCCAGGTTAACCATGTCATATAATGTACCTGAATAAGTAGGTTCACAGTGGCAAATAAAGAGCTTAAAATAAAGTACAAGCGGAAATTTTGAAGACCTGAATATAATGCTGAATCAGTCTTATTAGTGCTGTGCCACTCAAAGCCATTTATATTCCAGCCTTTGCAATAACACACGTACTGTGATTTCAATTATGCAGGAACATATCCCTCTCTATTCCTTTTAAAATTCTTAGTCAAGACCAATTATTATAGAAAAATGAATTAAGAATGAATACTATACCCAGAACACATTCTGGTTTGTCTAATATATTCTAAGCTAGCTGTATACAGAAACTGTCAAAGGAACAATTGCAATGTTGCTCCCTTTTTTATTCAGCAGAACTGACTCCTGTTGTCCCACTTGGAGTGACATGTTGAGTGACGAGAAGCCTGGCAAATCTCCTTAGTCATTTTCTTCTAACAGTTCACTTTAGGGCATCCTTAGTGGTCTGCGTCGTTCTTTCAGCCTGACCGTTTGCTTGAGGGTGATGAAGAGTAATGTTGACAGGTTAGATGAGCTCTAGCTTCACAGATTTCTTAAACGCATTCGAAATAAATGCAGATTCATTGCCAGGAATAATAACATCTGGAAACCTGGACATTGAAAATCACCGGTACAGAGCTGTTATTGTTGAAGCAGAGGTACTGCAAGGCATTTTGAGATGGTGGCCGCAACAAGCAGGAAATTCTCCTCCTTAAAAACTAGGAAATGTTGACCAAGACTTCCTGAACATTTTTTACAGGAAGGAAAGGTGCATTTGGTGAATTATATGGGATGGCGCGGCCATGTCTTCTAAACAATGCAATTAATTATAAACTGTAGATATAATTGTTAATGTACATATCATATTTCAAAAATTCCTAGATGAACTGCATGTATTATTGTTGTAATAATATAATTAATTATATGATGTCTCTATTCTGGCCACTGGAAATTAAGAATTGAAGTTTTTATTAGAAATTTGTGTATAAACTATATATTTAGGAGACATTAGCATAGTAGAAGTTACAAGAGTAAATTGACTTCCTGAGCTAGTTTATGTGAGAAAACAAAAGACCTAAAGCAATCTTTTATTCGGTATGTATCCTATTCTGGACTTTCTTCTAGATCATTCTTTTTTCTTTTTTTGTGAGAAAGTACAATGATTTTGGCCATGAACCTAGCTTTGTCTGTCAACAAAATCCACGTGTTTATTACTACATTAAACTTCCTCCTCTTTACAATGTCTGGTGGGATTAATGAGGGAGGATCTCATGTAAGATAGTAATCCTTTTCCTACAATCTGCTTTTAGCCCTTACTTTCCATCTCTGTTGAGAGCATTTCTAATCAGTTCTTTTTTTTGTAAGCTGTTAACAAATAGTATTCAATCCATAGTAACTTTTTAATCCCTCTGTGACATATTAGCCCTTTAATTAGGCCTAGAATGGCCAGTTAGTGTCTTCAGCAGAGTTTTGGGTAGGCATTAGTATGATAATGTGGAACTGGTTTACCACCCTTAATTTCAAACATATTGGAAGGCCTGTTTTATGAATAGTATTGAGAGACATATACGACCTGTCAAATCAATTCATAAAATTCTTATTTTGAAGGGGAAATGAAAAGTCAAGGTGGTAGAAAGGTTATATTCATGCACTCACAGGAAATGAACCACATAGATAGGATGCTTTTGACAGCTAATGAGAAAGCTACTTGCCAGGCAAGTTGTTCAAGAGCAATGTCAGAAAGCGAAATGGATTGTTGTCTATGGGGAAATGATTTATGATTTTAAAAACAATGACGACCGGTGTGGTTTAGGAGCTGGGTCGATTGTGGCACATCTGTTCCAACCTTTCAGCTCTCCCTCTTTTCCTGTGTCCAGCACAAAATCAGTCTTTGTTATGAAGAACACTGTCCCAGCTGGCTAGGTCATATGTATATGTGGGATTATTTTAAATAAGAAGGTTGTCATTGGGCACTGTGGTCAACAGGCATATTTACTTTAGGTTTGCATTTACTTACCCTTTGTAGCTTAACTGGCTAAACTTGAACAGAGTGTGTTTACACGAACAAAATGTTGTGCTTTCTAAGATATTTAGGTTGTATTAGAAAATATGTGATTTCTCTTTTTGAAAAAAAATTAGCCCTTCTTTTCTCTTTTCCTGTATTTTTCTCATCTTCTTACTGTCATGGATATTCTGACATACCTCTGACATGGATATTTATAGCATGTCCCTAGTTATTATATATTTCTAAACCACTTTAATGTGGAATAAAGCAAGTATAGTTTTTAAAAACATTTTTTTCATTACTAGAATCTATGTTCTAAATTAGTTATTCACAGGGTAGCTATCTCTGAAAGTTTAGCTAGTTAGTTTGGGGCTGTAATATACTACCACCTTAAAATGAAAAAAAAAAAAAATAGGAAGACAACCCTCCATATACTACTAGAGAAAGGTTAAAAACAAACTGCTTGTCATTTTATATTCTTCGGGCCTTAACTATCTTCCTTTTGGATGATGTATTTGGGTATAACTTGTGAAGGTGGAAAGAGAAAAGGAAATGAAAAATATGATTTGAAAGGGTGCAGAGGGATGTCTTACGACGATCCTTAGGATTTGCAGAAGCTTTTAAAGCTATTTGTGCGCTTTGTGGTGCTTTGTGTCCTGTGTCAGTTAATATTTTGTCTTTACTCCATTCTATGCTCTAAGTTATAAAAGATGCTTTAAAAATTGTTCTAATGACCTTCTTCTTCCCTGCCCCAGCACCAAGTCTTCCAGCTCCTGACCAACCCTGTTAGCTTCTTTGATTTAATCTCCACGGTCCTCTCACTTGTGAAACACAAAATGAATGCTGATATGCCAAGACAGACACTTAGAAAAATTCTTTAAAATGGCAATACAGGTTCACCTGCAATATGAAACATAAAGGCATTTCCCTTTAGTCTGATGAGTATAGATAATAATTTTTGAGATCGGTACACAGTTTGCTGATAGTATGACTAATTTTTTTAGTTATGTTTCACTTAATAGTATAGCACTTTATCCTTTTGTGAAGCACTTGTTACAAATCTTTTAAATATGCCACAATGTCCTGGAAGTGAAATAAATATTTCTAAATGTCTAAAGCAAAGAAATATTATAATTTAACCTAAATATTTCCTGGGAACAACAAAATTAATTAATGCCTAATTAATTTTAATTAATTTTTGTCTATTATTTAGACAAAAATAGCTGAAGAACTAGGTAAACAGTAATAGTGAAAATGAAGGTATCATAGGTCAAAATGCTGGAAATTAGTTTATGAAAGTTTTCACCAAAGAGATTTACTATGTGCTCTGTAATATCAAAACTATTTCTAAGCTTAATTCACTGATGAAGTTACGGGTTTTTGTATGTTTGTTATAATAATCAACTACCTGCAATAGAAAGAACTAACAAGAAAATAGTGCCCTCTATGAGTGGGAGTGCAGAATGCATCTTATCAACAAGAATCAGCATATATGATAGGAATGGAAAACAGCATGGATTCGAGGCAAAGACCAATTAAAATAATATATCTTATGCGAGATTCTTTATCCTTACCAGCGGTTTGTTGATGAGGAAAAATTTAATAAGGAAGAAAGACTCACATTATTTTTGTCCCTGATGTTTCATGAAATCATGATGTTTCATTAAATTCTGACAGAATGATGTAGTTCAGTCTCCTTAGAGGATGATCTCTGACAAGCAACACTTTAAAAGGAGACAGAAAGACTCATACTTTCTAGCATGTGGTTCCTAAACTATAAGTACAGGCTGGTGCATAGCTAGCTGCATAAAACTCACCAGAGATAAACTGAAGCTCTGATTTAGTGGAGATGTAAGGTCTATTATCAGGGTCTTCTGGCTTATTAAAAACCTCACCTCCAGAGATGCTGATTCAATAGGTCTCAGTGGGTCCTGAAAACATGTTTTTTACCAAGCAGCCCAGGTGACTGTGAAGCACTGTAGGCTGGAGAAGCAATGCCTTTTTGTGCCTCTACCTGTCTCCTTCGTTTGCCCTGCAAGCACCAGATTAGACAGCTCTCCATGTCGCTGCCATCATCACACAGATGTTCTCTCCTCTTTGTAAATGCGAGTTTCTTCTCCTCGCTCAAAAGTCCTGTTTTCTCTTGGAACTCTTTCTTGTATTTGGTTTTGGCTAGCCGAGGCTGGAATGGGAAAATTATTTATTCTGAAGGAATTTTTGCTTTGCTTTTGATAAAATGTTTTCTCTTGGTATGCACTGAGACTTCTCCACATCTTCCAGAGCTGTCACTCGCTAGAACTGTGCAAGGCTGCCCCTGCCTTCCTTGTGTAGAAGACTTTCTGCGATCAGGGTACTATCAAAGATATCATACCTATACACAGCTGACACATTGCTAAAAACCACTGAAGTTTGCCACTTATGATTTATATGTCATTTTTCCTATGTGTATTTAAAAATCATTTTTCTCTGTTGTATGATGCATCTAACTATGTGAGTTAGCTTTGATGCCATCTATGTTAGCAGTGCCCAAAAGAAAGTAAACCCTTTTTGCTAACAATACAATGTCTCGTATTAAAAGAGCCCATGGCCTCATAGGAAGATAACTGTTACCAAAGCCTTTGTTTCTTTCTTGACCCACCAGTGTCTGGCAAATCCCTATCCACTTTCCGTGGTGCTGTTGGGAGACAATATTGAAGCTCTGATTTAGAGGAGATTTATTATCAAGGACTTCTGACTTATAATTATGAAGGTCATTATTGTAGGCAGTTAACAAAATCTAACAACATATTAGCCAGGTGCCACAGCTCATGCCTGTAACTTCCCACAGTTTGGGAGACGAAGGTGGAAGAATCACTTGAGTCCAGGAGTTCGAGATCACCCCAATCAACATAGTGAGACCTCGTCTCTACAAAAAATTAGCCAGGCATGGTGGTATGCGTCTATAGTCCCAGCTACTTGAGAAGCTGCAGTGGGAGGATCGCTTGAGTCTAAGAGGTCAAAGCTGCAGTGAGCTATGATCGCATCATTGTACTCCAGCCTAGGCGACAGCGTGAGACCCCAACTCAAAAATATATATACAGATGACTAAAAAAAAAAGTATAGATGATAAATTAGACTCCCTGGGCTGGAGACTGTGATCATGTAAGTTGTTGAGAAAATTGAAAAGACAATATCAAAATTTTGCTTTCCCTGTTCAATTTAAAAAATAGGGCATACCCCTTTGCTCTCTTAACTTTCAGAAAAGTGTGCATCTTCTATGTGTAGTCCTTGGCAGCTTTACAGGCTTCCTTTGCCATGTGGTTCAGCACCAATAGGTACTGTAAGTGTTTTCATTCCCAGCTCAGTGCTTTGTTAAGTCATCAAATGTGTCCATGAATTCACTCTAATCTTTCTTGTTTTGTGTGTGTTTTGTTTTTTAGGTAAGTACTTTTGGTATTCCTCTTCCTTAATGCTGAAAGAAAATGCATCTGCCTGATGTAGAACAAATGGCATTTCAAAACAAAAACCGAAAGTTAAAAAATAAAGTGAACGGTAAAGAATAGCATACTAGCTGATACCGGTAAGAACCCTAAGTGGTGTTCAAACACCACTCTCTTTTCTAAGGGAGGGAACTAACAAGGCATGAAGGTTGGGGATGATTGGGGGCGGGGAACTGTTATTGCTGTGAAAGTAAAGAGAAAATTACAGAGAATGTTCATGAAATATTCATTTCCACCTGCTTATTGGTTACATGAACAGCCTGTGGTTCTGAACTGGCTCACCATTCCCGGGCTGGAAAGTAGTCACTTAAATGCAGCTTTTAAAGATTTCCTTAAAATTCCAAAAGGAAACAGATGTAGGCATGTTGGGGGACTTTTTTTTTTTTGGTCTTTCTGTCAGTTTGTTTCTAAAAGAAGGTTAAAATAGGAAAAAAATAGTATTTTTAATATTTAATTTTCATTTGTATAACTATGAAGCTATATACTTAAATGCTTTGGTAACATATGATCATGAATATATGTATAAGCTTCACCCAGAAAAATCCTTAAAGGTTTTGATAAGAAATGTGTATAATCCAGATAAATGAGAGAAATACCACTGAACTCAAACATAATTCTTTGTTTTGTGTCTTTTTTTCCCCATTTTACATGTATAGCACCTGTGTACATATGAAGTAATATACACCATACAATTGTATTTATAATGACTCAGTTTTGTCTATATTCACAGTTCTTTTTTATATGGCTATGAATTTCAAGATTTAAACATATATGGCAAATAGTATATTCATGTCGATGTCAGTGTAGCCTTTTTCATAATAACACATTAAATTTACTGCAAATTGAAAGCATCTATCCAATGTGAGTAAAAATATTATTAAAATACATTATCATTTAAGATGAACAAATTACAAAGGTTCAAAGCTCTTAGAGGCAATTGTCAGTAACTAAATCATTTTCTCTTCCACTTACTATTTTTACCTTATAGGGTTTTCTGCTCTCCTAGAATATCATCCCTCTGTTTCTGCCTCATTTAGTCTTTTCTCTATCTTCAACTCAGACCTCATGTCACGTACAAAGCCATCCTCAAGTCTTTCAACACATACTGGTTTGTCCCTGTTCTAAAATCATTCTCTAACAGATTGTCTGTATTAATTTTCTGGGGCTGTCATAAAAAAACACCAGAGACTGGTAGCAAAATGATAGAAAGTTATTTCCTGATAGTTCTGGGGCCTATAAGTCTGAGATCAAGATATCAACATGGTTGATTTCTTCTGAAACCTTTTTCCCTGGTTTATACATGACCATCTTCTCCCTCTGCCCTCACCTATTCTTTCCTCTGTATGTGTTATGTCCTAATCTCCTCTTCTTATAAGGACATCAGTCTTGTTAAATTATGGCTCAGTCTAATGCGCACAATCTTAATTACCTCCTTAAGGACCCTACCTCCAAATGTAGTCATATTCTGAGTATATGAGGGGTTAGGCCTTCAACATGTGAATGTTGGGGATATATAGTTCAGCCTATAGCAGTCAATATTACAGTTTCTCACTGAATTATTCCCTATTTATTCCATGTATATTGGTTTTGTCTTCCCCAATTAGAACAAAAGCCCATCAATGATAAGGACTGATCATATCTGTAAATTTTATTTATTACATTCAAAGTACTTTGAGGGCTGGATAATATTAAATACCATATAGTTGTTGTTTGTTTGAAAAAAACAACACAAATATTGAAAAGGGTAAAATAAGAAAACTAAGTGAGAGTCCTTTTTTATCATTGCTGATTTAGCTCCCTTATCTTGACAGAAAGACACCAGCACCAGAGGTCTCGGGTCAGGCAGTGGCCAAATGAACTGCCTCTGCTTTATTCCTAAAAGCCCCATCAGCATTCTGGTCAGCAGAGGCATTCTGGTGAAAGGAAATGCTGATCTCTGCAAATGGGCAAAAGTGTAAAGAGTGTTGAATCCAGCCACCTACCACAGGAAGCATGTGGGTTTGTGGAACATAATTACCTAGTTAGTCTTCTGGACTGGAGGCCGGTTTTTGGAGGGGAAAAATCATGAACATATCTATGATGGCAAGGTGTTACATTGGATGATCTGGAACTAAAACACATTTTGACCCTAGAAATCATGTTTTAAATTCTGAAATTATGCTTAATTCTTGCTAATATTTCTAATTTTACACACTCTAATTTAAGTGTAAAATAATTACCTCATTAAATATTTAACACTGAAGTGTTGGTTCAGTTTGTATGAGACTTTCTCCAATTTTTGTCATATTCCATTTTTCAGAATTTCTAGAGCCAGCATTCCAAAGTATTTTCTGTGCTTTAAAATAGGATCGTCCTAAATTTAAATGATGCACATGTAAGTTAATGCAGATATAAATATGGGACCACCGTTTTATAGAAAAATCTTTAAAAAATACAAAACCCACCAAACTTCAAGATAACAGTGTTTCTGTCTCTTACTAGACAAGTGTCCTTGGGAGAATTACTAAGCCAACATGAGTCTGAGAGTCTTCATCTGTAAAAAGCGAATCAGAATACTTACTTTACCAAGTAGTTACTTATATTAAATTAAAATATGTAAAGCAGTTGGCCTAGTCTTGGCAAAATAGTTGGGCTCAACAAATGCTATTTTCCTTTGTTCCTCTTTCAGATTGTATTTTGTCCAGTAGATTACCCATCTGTCATAGAGAGAAAGTACAGATTTGATTGATTCATTGATTGAGTCATTCATTGTCTTATTTAAATGATATCTAGGTATTAGTATCCATTGTATCCTGGTTTCATGCTAAATGTTAGGTAAATAACAATGAAAAAAAATGGACAGCTGGGCTCCGTGGCTCAGCCTGTAATCCCAGCGCTTTGGGAGGCCGAGGTGAGTGGACTGCCTGAGGCTGCGGGTTCGAGATCTGCCCGGGCAACTTGGCGAGACCTCATCCCTACAAAAAAAAAAAAAATTAGCCGGGCATGGTAGCGCACGCCTGTAGTTCCAGCTACTTGGAAGGCTGAAGCGGAAGGATCGCCAGAGTCCAGCAGGTCAAGGCTGCAGTGGCCGGGAGCAGCCACTGCACTCCAGTCTGGGTGACAGAATGAGACTCCAACTCAAAAAAAAAAAAAAAGAAGAAGAGATGGACAACTCCAACTCTCATGGAGAGATGGGCATTAACTAAAAGGTCCAAAAATATATGTAAAATGAAAAAAAGTTATGAAGTAAATGTATATAGTGTTAGGAGCCCTGACTTTTTTGAGGGTATGTGGAAGATGTCAGGAAATATTTCCCTTAGGATATAACGATGAACAGAGTTCAAAGCAGTGAATAACTGCTTTGCTGATGCCCACACATACACACACACGCACACACACACACATGTGTGGTTAGGGTGGTGGTGATGGTAGAAGAGAAGAAGGAGGATACTGAAGTAAATAAAAAGAGGAGTATCCCGGCCGGGCTCGGTGGCTCAGCCTGTAATCCCGCGCTTTGGGAGGCCGAGGTGAGTGGATTGCCTGAGCCCGTGGGCAACTTGGCGAGACCTCATCTCTACAATAAATCAAAAAATCAGCCAGGCGTGGTAGCGCATGTCTGTAATTCCGGCTACTCGGATGAGGCGGAAGGATTGCCAGAGACTCCAATTCAAAACAAAAAAAAAGATGAGTATCTGAAAACAGCATGTGCAAAGTCCTGATGTGGGAAACAGTACTATATGGAGAGTATGGTTTACCAAAGGAAGACTGATGAGACTGGGATATAAATAGCAAACTGTAACTTGAGATGAGGCTAGAGAGGAAGGTAGGGGCCATCTGAGGCAGAGACTTATAAATTATATTAAGGACTATGTCTTTTATCCCAAGAATAAGGAGAAACCAATAAAAGGCTTCAGTGGGGGAAAAGTGAGGTCCATGTATAGTAAAATTTGTATTTTAAAAAGTTTTTTTTTTTGTCCTCTAATGCTTTTGCCAGAAGATAGAAATTCAAAGTATGTGTATTTATAGCAAACACATAGAAATTTCCCATCTTAAAGATGTGTTTTATTACATTATTTTTGCACGTATGATTCCTGAACGACCTGAGATCTTTTAAGATCCCAACATAGTTTATCTTCTAAGTCAGCGACACTTAAAAAGAAATGTTGACTTAAACATCCAAGCACAGTTGCTAATTTGACCCAGCTAGTAGAAAATTTCCTAAGGAAATCTCTCTGCACTGAGCACTTGCATGGTCTAGCGATGAAAAAATTCCAACAATAGAATGATTGCCATAATTCCCTTGGAGCACCTTTGTTATTAGAGATGAACCTCCTGCTTTTAAGAGAAAGCTTAATGAGTGTGTGATTCAGTGCGGGGACTCATCTTAATCCTTGAAACATCCTGTGAACCAAGTTGGCACCAGCCACAGATTTTTTTAATTTGAATCTCTAGTTTTGTTTCCCTGGTAAGAAGCCTTACTTGGAGATGGTATGTTTCTGTGTTTGTCATTTTTCATTTCTTCTTGAGGATGTTTTTGTTAACCATCTAAAACAAGGATTACCATAATCAGTAAAAATTCGTGTCAGAAGTAGGAAATTAGAGAATTCCCACATGGTATATGTCTTCACCAAAAAACTCATATTTTAATATGATGTAAATGCATCACCATCCTAACATATCAACTGAGTATTCTTCCCCCATCCACCAGTTTATATATTCTAATTAATAAATACAACATTTCATCCAACTCCTAATGAGAGGTCTCCATGTTGACCTTGAACTGTGACATATGCCCTCTGGACATACAATAAATATTAATTGAATTTACTAATTGACTAATTGACTAATCAAGGAGACTTTAGTCATTGCAACTGCTTAAAAGGTTATATGGGAAGGATGCAGCAGTCTCTTAAGTATCAATTTTAAATAAATACTTATTAATAAAAGAAATATTTGTCTACAGATTGCTTACAAATAAATTATCAAAAATTATTTCCCCTTTTGCTTATTCAACGTTCTGTTTCAAAATTGCATGCTATTATCAATGATGAAATGTCAGAAAATAGTAAGTACATAAGATGCAGTTCATTCTACTGTTAAATATAGCACCATTGAAAGGTTTAAATCTAAAGGCATATTTTTGTTATACCAGTCCAGCTTTCTCTTATCTGCTGTCTGCCCTATTTAATAGATTTCATGCTGGATGTTGACCTAAACAAGTCAAACATCTGTAAGGGCACTCCATCTGTAGATTTTTTTAAAAAGTGTTGATAGTGGTATATTTTTATGTTTAGAAAGAAAAATTGATCTGCTTATTAAAGATAAGCATTTGCTTATATGAGAAAAGATGGTCATAAGGTAATAGTGAATTGTATTCATCTGACTCTCACAAAATTCCAAAATTGTTTAAAATTCTTCTGATATGCTAGAGATGCTACTTAGAAAGTTAGAGTACCAGCATGTATGTCCTTTGGTCTAATATATACCAACTCAGCATCTACTCGGCTGGTAGCCTCAGCCAAACTACACATAGAATATCTTGGTGGCACTTGAAGACTAGATAATCTTGCCAGGATAAGTAGGTAGAATCCAAGAAAATTGTTTTGCCAAGTGCGACAATTGGCAGATGATATAGTAAAATAACTAAGACTAAAATAATTTGGGAAGGGAAATGGAGATAATTTAGGCTAAATTGTTCTACTTGCTATTCTTGAAGTGTTTTTTTTTTCACTTTTAGAAAAAGAACAATTACAAAATAATTGCTTTGATTGATGCATTAATTTGATTATTATTAACAATTTTATGAATGCTATCTTGTTATTTGCCTCCAATTCCTGACCTTACCATCATAGAATAGCTGACTTCTTAAGAATGAGAGCTTGCAAATACCAGTCAAATGGGTTGGTATCTTTGTTAGCAAAGTACTAGTAATTTTCTGCATCACATTTTAAACACTCAACTCTATCATACCATTAAGAGCTATTAAAATGGACAAGAAGTAGGGACCAAATATAATAATAGTGGAAGGGGTCACTTTCTACTGAGATCTTATGCAAAGACCCTCCAGATTCCAGAAGATGACATATTAGGAAAATTAAATTGGAAACCTAAAGAACAATCTTTAGGAGAAAGTCTGCTTTTCTCTGAGGTAATGATTTGTTGAGGCCTATACAAATAAAGCAATTGTGACATTTTAAATAAGCTGGAAAAAAATCAGGCAGGTGATCAACTCAATGGAAAAAACATAGCATTCAGACTGTAAATTGTTTCGGTTTTTATCAGCTTGCATTGTTCTTAGCTGAACTAAATACAGGCAAAAGGACCAAAACATTTTGGCCTTGTAGGCAGCCAGATGGTCTAGAGAATAATTTCTTAATTGCCAAATGACTCTATTTTATAGTGTCTCTTAGGAAGTTAAGTTTCAAAACTATTTCCAAAAGTAACCTAAATAATTTTAATTTTTTTTTTTGGTTAACCTTTTCTTGATTATACAAGTTTTATAATATTTTTGTAAGAAATCTAAACACTACAAAATGTAAGACTTAGATAAAGTGCATGCTTGTCATCTTCCCTCTGCTCCCCTTAGATGAGTATTCATAAGAGCTTTTGTATGCATATTTAGATTTTTTTGTACATGTGAATATATAAAATTTTTTGCTGAAATGAAAATTTACTACATGTTTTTTAACAAACTTTTTATGTAAAATGTCTTAGCTATTTATAGTGATACATGTTGCTTCACGAAATTGTAAACAGAACAAGGCAGTGTACTCCTCACGAGGTCCCATAGAGTTTTGGGAGTAGCCCATAATGGTAGGGTAAATTTATGCCTTTGCTTGAGAAAACTAACATCTTCCCCATTTCACCTCGAGGGCAAGCATGTTCCTTCATGGTTGGCACATATCTTGGCAGAGCTCATGTGACTCAACAGCACACAGTATGGGAACTCAAAGGAACAGGCTTTGAGTGACTTATTAATTGTTTACAAGAATCGAGGAGGCTTATGGTCTCCCAACCCTGTGTCATTTCTCTTGCTTTCCTCCTTTTGGGGGTGAGTGTAAAGAGGAATCTTCCCAGTAAGGGTTTAGACAAACTACCTTGTTGCCTGACCATATGGGCTTAGATGTTACCTCTTTATAGTAGTTGTCTAGGAAAGCTAGCTATCCATCCTTGAAGACTTAGGGAAAAAAGGTAGTGCCCCTTCTCATGAGAAGCTCAGCTGGAGGAGGCTGCTTCAAATGGGAGAAGGGGAAGCTGACCAAAGTTTATGTCCAGACAACCCAGTGTGAGCTATCTAGGTCATTTTCAGATAAAACCACTCATAGTATTCTTCTGGTTAAATCATTATTCCTAGGAAGGCTTGAATAGTAACAAAAATGATATCTTGGCATGACCTAGTGGTATGGTGAAAACTGTTTAATTTTCTAACACTGTTTCCACAATACTTTCTCACAAGTAATTTAGTGTTGTCTTATTCTTCTATAACTTCCACAAAGGCAAGATAATTTAAAAAAATCATCCTTCTCATTAGCATAATACTAGTCTATTTTAATTTTACATAGAAAATTTGTTATAATTTTATTACAATAATTTTAAAATCAATTTTCTATGGATTTTTCATCTTCGTATTGCTTTCCAACTTATATCCATAACATACACATTTAATCAAAGTATATATGTTATAATTTTGTTCTGCACTTTTCTACTTATGTAATTTTCTATATTATTTCCACATGGTTGTCATTTTCTGCATTTAATGTCTTCATAACGTTACTTTATAGGGCAGTTCTAATTGTTAGAGGTCTTCCTTATACTAATTTGAAGTTTGACTGGTTATGTCAGTTATTGTTCTTAGTTTTTTTGTTTTGTTTTTTTTGAGTTGGAGTCTCACTCAGTCACCCAGACTGGAGTGCAGTGGCCACTCCCGGCCACCGCAGCCTCGACCTGCTGGGCTCTGGCGATCCTTCTGCCTCAGTCTTCCAAGTAGCTGGAACTACAGGCGCGCGCTACCATGCCCGGCTAATTTTTTAATTTTTATTTTTTTGATTTATTGTAGAGAGGAGGTCTTGCCAAGTTGCCCGGGCGGGTCTTGAACCCTCAGGCTCAGGCAATCCACTCACCTCGGCCTCCCAAAGCGCTGGGATTACAGGCTGAGCCACCGAGCCCGGCCTGTTCTTAGTTTTATGTCTTTGCAAGGCATCTCCTTCTTATACCTTAGAGGAATTGATGTCTAGCTTCACAGCCTCTTGGGACATTATGAAATTGTTCATAAAACGTTGTAGAAATGTTCAGTATTCTGGTGTGTGTGTGTGTGTGTGTGTGTGTGTGTGTGTGTGTGTGTGTCCTTTTTTTGTCAGATGATTAGAGATATATGATTAGTTAAGAATCGCACAGGGCTGAGTTAACTCCCTTCCATAGCCAAAAGCATTGAGCAGATTGAATAGGTTAAATGGGTGCCTAATTAGGTCTATAAAGTTAATTAGATAAATCTAATCCAGGGCTTTGGACTACTAGCACTAGTTAGCTGTCTTCAGCATGATTTCAGTATCATAGAATCATCTGACCAGACAAGCTGTTTAAAATTCCTCTTGGATTGAAACCTTGACTGTATATTAGTTTCACCTGGGTAACATTAAAATACTGCTGCCTGGCCCCCATCTGGAGGTATTTTGATTCTATTAAGTTGTCAGGATTAGGGTTCAAGCCAAGGTGCAGCTAGAGTGGAGAACCACTGGATCTGAAGCCAGAATGAATAAAACATGAAACAGGTGAGCACTGTGAAAACTATCAAGACAGGACAAAAAATTAAAATAAAATAAAAATCCAGGCCCTAGCCTCCGACTCTGTCTTACCTGTTGGAAAGATAGTTTACCTATCAGGAAAAAATTCCCAAAACGAATACTTTAAAACATTAATTTGGTTTTTTATAACACCATTGTTTAAATTTTAACACGTTTTTCTTCTCAAAATACTTAGGAATGAATTAAGCAGTATTTATGCTTTGGTGACAGTGAAACAAAAGAATACAACTAACAGAAAAAGAATACATTAAGCAATAAATATGTATTCATTATCAATTCAGTCATAAAGGAAATATACATTAAACTATTTATATTTAGATAAATGTAAACTTGTATTGGTAAACATCTTTGTAGTTAATTTTTTCTAATTTATCACTTTCTGCATCTCATCTAAATTATGTCTTTTCATATTGCTGGTAAAATATAAGATTGGCGAAGGATGCTGTAATCTCCATGAGAAAGTCTCATGTAATTGTAAGCAATCAGATTTCATTGCAGATCTGGAGTAGAAAAGCAGACAGACTATGTCAGTTAAACTTTCTACATTCTTTTCATGCATTGCCATTTTCTTTGGGCAGAGAAGAGGTTAAGAAATTACCTTGTGCAAAAGTAGTTGTAGATTAACAAGATACCAATTTGGTTTTTTGCCCCCTTGCTTAATCAGTTGTATAATTATTTCCCAAAGTGTGTGTGTGTGTGTGTGTGTGTGTGTGTGTGTCTGTGTGTGTGTGTGTGTGTGTGTGTGTGTGTGTTTAAGCATACAAGACAGTTTAGCAAGTGAGGAAGGAGTAGAGATCCCAGCCACAGACAGAGCCTGAGACAACAAACGAAGCGGAATTTGAGTTCAGAAAGCCACAGTAATGCCTAATTTGTTTCAGAGACATTCTCTGAAGTTCTGAATCCATCAGAATTTCTTGGTAATTTCATAGACCCTTTCCAGTGACATTTCATCGAGAGTTCCTTAATGTCAAGGGCTCTCTTTCTGTATCTTAAGCAGCTAGTGTTATTAGAACTTAAGCCAGAACTCATTCACCAAATTTGTATTGAAGGTTTATTATGGCTATTATGTGCAAGGCATGTACCAAGTTCTGGTAATATAATGATGAAGAAATCTGACAGTTTCTTTCTACACAGAGATTTCACTTTATCAGACTTATTAGAGGCTTAATAAATATTTGTTGAGTGGATAAATTATTATATTTATGAAATTAATAAATAAAGGATTCTCAACAATATATATCATGACCACCATAGAATGGCTGTAATTTTTAAAAAATCAATATATAATGAGAGATTATATCCAAAAGCAAAATCATGAAAAAGCAGACCAAAAGGTGACTATGGTCTAGTAACAAAAGTGAAAACTCAAATAGACCAGAGGCGAATCAAAGACCCACCTCTTCCTGACTCTGGGACTCTCAGCCGTTGCTTTCCTTCTCTGAGTCTCATTTGCCCCATCTGAAAATGTGAACAATGATATTATGTTCATTCACTCATTCAAGTAATGTTTTCTGGATGCCTCTTAAGTACAGGCCTCAACTATTGCAGGTTGGGGTTCACACAACCAAAATAAAATTATTAACATTATAAAACAAGTTACACAATTTTTTTGGCTTCCAAGTACATAGAAAAGTTATGTTTGCACTATACTATAGTATATTTGGTGTACAATAGCATGTCTAAAAAGCAATGTACATATCTTAGTTTAAAATATCTTATTGTTAAATATTGCTAACAATTATCTGAGCCTTCGGTGAGTTGTAATCTTTTTGCTGGTGGAAGGTCATGCCTTGTTGATGGCTGCTGACTGATCTGTGGCAATTTCTTAAAACCAGGCAACAATGAAGTTTGCCACATAGATTGACTCTTTTCTTTCTTTTTTCTTTCTTTCTCTTTTTTTCTTTTTTGAGAAAGCAGTATTTATTGAGAGGACAGAAAAACTCCCACAGTGAGAGGGGACCCGAAGGGGTGGCCCAACTCTTCTTTTCATGAAAGATTTCTCTGTACCATGCAATGCTGTCTGATAGTATTTTTCCCACAGTAGAATTTTTTTCAAAATTAGAGTCAATCCTCTCAAACCCTGCTGCTGCTTTATTGACCAAGTTTATATGGTATTCTAAATCCTTTGTTGCCATTTCAACAATGTTCACAGTATCTTCACCAGGAGTGGATTCCATTTCAAAAAACTACTTTTTTGCTAATTCATAAGAAGCAACTCCTCATCCACTAAGTTTTCTCATGAAATTGCAGCAATTTAGCCACATCTTCAGGCTCCACTTCGAATTCTAGTTCTCTTTCTATTCTCACCACATTTGCAGTTCCTTCCTCCACTTGAACCCCCTCAAAGTCATCCATGAGGGCTTGAATCAACTTCTTCCATACTCCTGTTAATGTTGTCATTTTGAACTCTTCCCATTAATCAGGAATTTTCTTTTTTTTTTTTTTAAATTTAAAGATGTGGAGTACAATTCAGGGTTAAATACATAAGTAGTCATTGTATAGGTGAACTTTGGGCCTCCCATTAGTCCTCACATCACCTGGTTTGAGATCAGGTACACTTATTAGTGTTATGTATCCCCCCACCCCTCGGCTCCCCTGGCAATGACTCACTACTGCCAATCACTTTCATGTAGTATGATGATAAATGTTCAGGGTCCACTTATGAGTGAGAACATGTGGTACTCAGTTCTTTATTTCTGTGATAGGTCACTGAGTGTGATGGACTCAAAAATCCATCCAAGTTGCTGCAAAGTCCATAATATTTTTCCTTCTCTAAAGCTGCATAATATTCCATCGTGTATGTGTACTCATGAATTTTCTTTATAGCATCTGTAAGGGAAGATTCTATTCAGATTTTTAATTTACTTTACCCAGAAACATCAAAAGAATAATTGCCTATGGAAGCTATAGCTTTACCAAATGTATTTCTTAAATAATAAGACTTTAGAGTTGAAATTATTCTTTGATTCATAGGCTACAGAGCAGATATTTTTTTACAGGTGCAACACAACATTAATCTTCTTGTACATCTACATTAAAGAGCTCTTGGATGACCAGGTGCATTGTCAATGACCAGTAATATTTTGAACAAAATCTTTTTTTCTAAGCAGTAGGTCTCAACAGTGGATTTAAAATATTTAGTAAAACATGTTGTCATCAGACGTGCTGTCATCCAGACTTTGTTGTTCCATTTATAGAGCACATGAAGAATAGATTTAGCATAATTCTGAAGGGCTCCAGGAATTTTAGAATGTAAATGAGCATTGTCTTCAGCTTAAAATCATTAGCTGCATTTTCCCCTAACAAAAGGGTCAGCTTGTTCTTTGAAACTTTGAAGTCGAACATTGATTTATCCTCTCTAACTGTGAAAGTCTTAGATGGCATCTTCTTCTGATAGAAGGCTTTTCATCTACACTGAAAAACTGCTTTTTAGTGTAGCCTCCTTGTGAAGCACTTGCTGCTTCCCCTTATACTTTCTTTTATGTTATGGAGATGGCTTTTTTCCTTAAACTTTACCAACTGTAACCAACCTCTACTGGCCTCAAACTTTTCTTCTGCAGGTTTCTCACCTCCTTCAGTCTTCAAAGAATTTAAGAAAGTTAGGACTTTGCTCTGGTTTAGAGTTTTTGGCTTAAGGGAATGGTTTGTTTGATCTTCTATTCAAGCTACTAAAACTTTCTCTTTATCAGCAATAAGATTGATTTCTTCTCTTATCCTTTGTGTATTCACTAGAGTGGAGTGTTTAATTTTCTTCAAGAACTTTTTCTTTGCATTCGCAGCTCAGCTAACTGGGGCAAGAGGCCTAGCTTTCTGTCTCAGTTTTGACATACCTTTCTCATTAACCTTAATCAGTTCTAGTTTTTGATTTAAAGTAGTCACTGCTCTTGTTTTCACTTGAAAACTTAAAGGTCATTGTAGAGTTATTAACTGGCCTAATTGTAGTATTGCTGTGTCTTAGGAAATAGGGAGGCCTGGAGAGGAGAGAGATGGGGAATTGGCCTTGTTGGACCAGTCAGAATACACGCAACATTTATCCGTTAAATTCACTGTCTTATATGGGCATGGTTTGTGGAGCTTCAAAACAACTAAAATAGTAACATCATAGAACACTGATCAAAAATCACAGATATAAAAGTAATTTTTAAGTTTGAAATATTGCAAGGACTACCAAAATGTGACACAGAGCCATGAAGTGAGCACATGCTGTTGGAAAAATGGTGCCAATACGTTTGCTTGTTTCAGGGTTGCCACGGGTAATTTTTTTTAAAAAAGCAATATCTGTTAAGTGCAATAAAGCATAGCACAATAAAACAAGGTATGCTTGTATCAGTTACTTTCCTATTTAAAAGAGAAAACCTATTAGCCAGATAAACCATAGTCCTTGCCTCCATGGACTTTACAGTTTGGAGGAGAAGAAAAACTTTAGGAAGAAATGTCGTTAACTGTGGTGAATGTCTTTGAGCTGGCCTTTGGCCTGTTTATTCTTAGATCTGTATGTTACCCTTCCTGTCTGTCCTTAATTACCAGAGGCTAACCTCTGAAGGCTGTGGTTTCTAGGCTTCCATGTCCATTGATTGTTAGATGGAGAACCACATCGAAGGTACTAGTGGGCATTTGAAGAGAGGGAGAAAGGGAGAGAGAGAGAAACTGGAGTGTTTCACTCTCTCTGCCTGGGGTAGCAGGTCTCCTCCATGGCTCCAGCCTCAGCCAGGTGACCCTAAGCTCTGGAAACGTCAGCCCCCTTTTTTTCCTCCAGGCCAGTTGTGATGGTTGCTTCCTGTTGTTTCTCATCTGAGTTGCCGCACAGTCCCCTATTTGACATCCCAACTCTTCTATCACCAGTTTAATGGATCATATCTGTTAAATTTACTACTTTTGAAACACATAGACTGTTTGTCCTTAGTTGGATGGTGATTGATAAAGCCTTGATAAGAGTAGTAGAGGCAGATCCTTTGTTAGAAGTAGTGAATTAAAGTTTACCTGAGAAAGTAAACTTTAGGCTAAAACCTCAAATATGAGCACAAATCTATCAGTGGAGAAGGGGAAGATTATTCCAGATGTAGAATATTCTAGATCATCTGCAAGGCAAGAGAAAATAAGGCATGTTTTAGGAACTGAAATACAAGATAACTGGAGTGTGAAATACAAGAAAGAGTAAGAAAGCGCAAGAATATTTGAGTGCCGTCAAGTCTGTCAGAAGACGCTGCAGTGGAGTGACATGGGCATTTGTGTTTCCTGAAGTCAGTGGCTGCATTGTGTAGAAATGCTTGGAAAACAGAATTTGAAACACATAATTGTTTGAAACACAGAAGACTGTTGAATGTAGTGATGTTGGTGTGGGGCAAAATGATGGCACAGGCAATGGAGAAAAGTGAACTGAGCTGAGAGATAAAGGTAAGAAGTAGAGTCTGCATTTCTTGGTAATTGATAGGCTCTAGGAAATAAGGTTGAGGAAGGAGTTAGAATTGTTTCAAGGATTCAAAATAGGGCAACTAGGTAGTTGGGATACTATTCATAGCAAGAGGGAATATTGAAGTAGGAAGAGTTTTAAGGTTGAGCTTGAGGCATGTGTGGGACATCTCCAGGTGGAGCTGTCCAGGTACCAGGTGTACTATATGTCTCTGGAGCTCAGGAGGCAGATCCAAACAAATAGACCAAAGAAATTGATTGGGAGCTTTCCATTGACAGATGGTCATAGAAATTATTTGTCAGTAAGATCAACTAAAGGGTGTACAAGATTAGGAAAACAAAGAGCCCTGGTTTCTGCCCCTGAGAAATGCCAGCATTCGAAGTAAAGAGAAGAGGAAAAGGCTGAAAAGAAACAAAGTGGAAACTGCTGGGGTGGGGGGCACGCCTCATCAACAAGGGTACCTGCATAATAAACATTTGTATACCTAGCCCTGAATTGTACCATACGTCTTTAAAATAAAAAATTTTTCTGGGGACGGGAAGACACCTCTCATCAACAAGGGTGCCTGAACGAAGCATATTTGGATACCTAATCCTTAACTGTACCACACAATATCATAATAAAAAATAATGATTATAAAAAATAATAATCATAAAATAAAATAAAATAATGTTTAAAAAGAAAAAAACAACAAAGACATGAACAGAGAGTTAGGAAGAAAAGCAAGAACTTTAGGTGCTCATGGACATCAAAGGAAAGGAGTGTTTCAAAAAGGAGGGAGCAGCAAACAGTTTTGGAATGTTCATTGAATTTAGTGAAACATAGTTCATTTGGTGACCCAGTGAGAGAAATTACCATAGTAGTGGGAGCAGAAACCAGATTGCAGTGGGTTGAGGTGTAAGTAAGAAGGGAGCATCGAGATAGTAGGTCTACATAAAATTATTTCAAAAAATTAGACTCAGAGTGAGGAGGAGGTAAGAAGTATCTGAACAGAGAAGTAGGAATTGAGGGTAATCTTATTCACAGTGGGAGGTAATTGGTTCTACTTGAATTCTTATGGAAAGGAATATGGTAAAGAGGAAGAAAAGAGTAAGGAAATAGTAGATGTAGCTGGATCTTTGAGGATGTGAGAAGGACTGAGGTTAAAAGCACAAGTGGAAGGTTTGCCTGAAGTGGCCACAGGAAGGAAAATGGAAATGATGACTGTGGGTGTAGATGAGTTTGTCACTTTGATGGTTGGACATGAAGAATGTTCCTTTTTGATGGTTACTATTTTCTCTTTGAGTAGGAATATCATCTGCTGTGTGTGGGAAGTGGGGACTCAAGTGTTTGAAAAGAAAGAAGAAAGGACATTTGCTATAGTCTTTGGGGAAAATGCAACAAAGAACTGATTAATAGTTGGAATTTTTTTAATAGTTAGAATTTAAACGTGTATACATGACGCTTGGGTTATAGTTGTTTTAGAAATACTAGCAGCTTTCCCTCTTTATTTTTTGTTCCTATTGCTGTTAAACTTCCAAAGAGTACTCAGTCATCCTGTGGCCACTAGATGGAAACTGTACTCTTTGCTATAAGGCATTATTTCCTGCTCGGCCAGGTTCCTTTTGTTACCAGCCCAAACTAACCAATGGATTGAGTAGTGAACTTCTTGATATGAACTAAGACTTTTTTTTAAAAAAGGGAAAAAATATCCTAAGTGACACATTCTTCAATTTTACATAGAGTTTACAGGTCAGAGAAAGATTGTGGTGCTATAAAAACGTTAGCAAATATATGGTTTGCTTTCACACCAAGTATAATGTGCACAACATGCCATCTCTTCCAAATTCTTTGCCTTAAAAATGCTAATCAGTTGGCACGAGATAATCATTTGCATAATCAGAATAGAGCTTTTGGTTTAGCATTTTATCTTAAAATAAACCAAAATTGAATTGCTCTCGATGTCAGTATGGCACATGGAGGCAGAATGCTGGAAAGATAACTGCTAAATGGCAAACACCACACAGAAACTGAATTCTTCTAGTCAGCTGCCATTTGAGAGGTATGTGTGCCCTTGACTAGCTGCAGTTTGATATCAGTCCAAATCTTTTCTTTTTAAAAGTCCTGCAAATAGTGTTATATAAATTAAAGCGACTCAAGGAAATCAAATCACTCTGTGGAGTTTCCTCCTTGTTGTATAGTGAAGGTTGGGAGTGGAGGTAGACCATGAAGTAGGTGGTTTTTTTCTGCTACTCTCAACTCACTACACACCCACCATTCCCATCCCCCCCAACATGAGATGTAAGACTGAGAAAAACTACACAAGCTAACCAAATTAAGAATGTAGGCATTTTTAAAGTGCTGAAAAGATAGTTGTTCTTTTGAATTCTAAACCACAATCATTTGATATATTTCTCTGTCCTTTGAAGGAAGCCATGAATGCTATGAATAATAAAATTTATGACAGGTAAGAAAAAGGAGGGAAGCAGGGAAGTTCAATATAAATAATTTTTATTTTATTATATCTGTTTTGTAGAGATGAGATATCGCTATGTTGTCCAGGCTGGTCTTGAACGCCTGTGCTCAAGCAATCTTCCCACCTCAACCTCCCAAAATGCTGGGATTATAGGCTTGAACCACCATGTCTGGCCTCAATATGAATAATTAATATAAAGGTTAAATAAGGGAATACCTTGTAGAGTAGTTCAAAATTTTGTTGGACAGAATAGTTTTAAAGCATTTTTTGGTACTTTTGAAGGGGTAGACTTGGGGAAAACAATTCTACATGCATACTATGTGATAGCACTGTGGGAAATTTCTGGTACAAACTTCTCCTGGGCCTAAACATTTCTTGGTAATGAACCTAGATTTGGAGCAATCAAATATTTTGCCGACCAGGAGTAAAATAGGGACTATTAATTAAGTTTACAGGAAAACAAAAGTAAGTCTGCAACAGGTGCACAGCAGGACTGTCTCAGGTAAACTGGGAAGATTACTGAGTCAGATGGAACACTCTAGATGAAGGGTCATTTAAGCTGTTTACATTTGAGCAGGGGAATACAAATGGGGTTAGTATTTGGGTGTACAAATGCATCAGAAGCATTGCTTTTCGATCAGTAATCTTTCAACCTGGATTCAGTGTCAGAAGACAACATGTGTGAGGGAGGTAGAGGATTGAAACTGACTTGCCTAGGGAAAGGCTTTTTGTTGTTGTTGATATGACAAAACTATAGTATTCTTCCCTTTAACTCGGGGTTGGCATGGGAAAAAAATTAAAAAACACTTTTGAGACTCTCCACTGCAAATGATTGTTCTTTGAATAGGGGCTGCAATTATTTCCACTGTAAATTTTAGTGTGATATTGTTATAATAATAACGAATGGAAAAACACCCTGATGCTTTGAAAATGCCAGGGACGTCGTTCCCAGCTCAAGCTGCCCTCGCAAGCACTGCTTATAAGTGGAGTAATGCTATGGAGGGCCAGGGGATAGACAGAGCCCAGAGCACAGGGAAATAAACTTGGAGATGGGAAATAGTGAAAACCTTCTCAAGAAGTCAGTGTGGTTGAAGGAATGTTGAAGTGTGTCATGGAGACCCCACCTCAAATAACAGCAAGAGAATCTTCATAAAGTTCATTGTCAGAAACCTCATGAAAGGTTACCATGTTATTTTACAAAATGTCTTAGTCTTTACCAATTCAAAATTCTATGTGTCTGCCTGCTTTGAATAAGAAAAATACAAATATCTTCCCACAATCTTTCGCTAAACTTAGTTGTTTCAATTTGTTTACATGCTGAGGTGACAAACCACCCTAATATTTCGGTGGCTACCTCCACAGTATCTGTATGTTTTGGTGCATCAAAGTTTGATTTCTTGCTCTTGTTATGTTACACGTCCTTGGCTGGTTGATATTGCTCTGTTCCTTATCCCTTTCTTTCTGGAACCAACCATAAATGAACTCCTGCTGTGAGAGGGCAGAAGAAATGAGGGGATGGTGGGACCACACTGTGGCTTTTAAAGCTTTCGTTCAGAAATGCCATACATCTCTTCCATGCACATGCCATTGGCGAAAGCAAGTTGCACAGCCAACTTGTCATCAGTAGGGCAGGAAGTATAAATTTTGCACAGGTATGGTTCAAAAAGCTGTTAAATGTATACACAATAACACAATCTGTCACACTCTTTTACATGAATTTTACAAAAACTACAAAAAGTTAACATACATACCTGATGTTAATTCCTCATTTTGAAAAATTACTATTCTTTTTTCTGTAGCTATGTTTAAAAACTCACACATCGGCCTAGTAGTGTTTTACATACCTTGTTATACTTGGTTTACTGCTCTCTCTCTCTCTCTCTCTCTTTCATTTGACATTGGGCATTTTGAGGACAGGAACAATGTAATATTAATCTCCCAGAACCTAGTGTGGTGTTGGAATACAACAGACACCGTAGTAAGAATGTGTTGGCTATTAGTGAATTACTAGATACATAAGGGAGTGTTTGTTTGCTTTCCTCCCCTTTATACCTCTCTCATTCCAGCAAACAGTCTTGCAAACAGTGAAATATTATAGGATCTAGGAGTTTGCTAGATGAAAAAGTATGAGGAAGCAAATTAGGGAAGGAGAAGCTGATGGATTCAGTTGTAGTCTTGTTGAATTGAAGGTGAGATTCTTGGATTTTCCTTCATGATCTTAAGAGTCTATGTAACGTCAAGTTTGGCCACTACCAAGTCTGACCCATCTAACAGTACCAGAGAACCGGGGTAGTAAACTGCTGATGTAATGCTCACATTCTGACAAGTCTGACCCTTAATAAGATCTCCAAAAACAGATCTCTAATCTATTACCTGCCTAGATGATGCAAAGTCACTAAAGGAATGTGTAAAGCAATACATATTTTTTTATTATTTCTGATGTGACATTTTATAGATTGTGTTAAAATCTGCCCCACCAAAAAAGTCTAAATAGAGCATGAACATCTTACATTCACTCTGGAAATTGCACCCATTTTGCTCTACTGTTTTTAAGACATACAAACAAGAAAAGAGGGAGAAAGATGAACTAGAGCACAGCAGAAGTTAGACATTGATGAAATGAAGTTTAAGCCTTCCTAAATGATGCCTGTGGGAAGCTCTGCACTTGCAATATCTTCTGGGGATATTGCCATTGTTCAAATGTCTCAGGGATTCTCCTTTTGAACTTCTCTCTCGAGCCCTTGCTACACATGATTTTTAAACTCATTGATGGCAAATCTCCATCTGCTGAAGAAAGACGTCCTTTGAAGCTGCCAAAAATATTTTGGCATTATGTCTGATGATTAAAGTGGGTGATCCAGTTAGCTAATGCTATTGTGGGTCAAAATGGAAATTAACTATAATATTAAGAGGCAGTTTTCTTAGGCACACTATAAATGGCCTGTAATGATAATTTCCAAAGAGCATGCCAGAAATGTTTTTAGTCCTAGTAACGTTCACTCACCTATTCATTCAGCAAGCAAGCTCTATTTTTCTGTTGAAATCAATTATTTAGGAAACACTGATTTGAATTTGCATATGATATATATATTTGAAGAATCATCCCTGTTACTTTACAATTACTTAGTAATTATTTAAAATGAATATAAATGAAATTATCTACGAATTATATATAATATCTATATCATATTTTAGCTATAAAGAACTACAAATGAGCCGGGCTCGGTGGCTCAGCCTGTAATCCCGCGCCTTTGGGAGGCTGAGGTGAGTGGATTGCCTGAGCCCGCGGGTTCGAGACCCGCCTGGGCAAGCGAGACCTCATCTCTACAATAAATCAAAAAATTAGCTGAGCGTG
>CAUYQG010079971.1:0-11293 GCA_963574415.1 Tarsius wallacei
TTGGTCGTTTGTGTTTCCATATGAATTTGTGTGTTGTTTTTTCTAGATCTCAGAAGAATGTTGCTGGTAATTTGATGGGTATTGCATTAAATCTGTAGATTGCCTTAGGTAGGATGGACATCTTTACAATCTTCCAATCCATGAGCATGGGATGTTTTTCCATTTGTTTGTGTCATCTTTGATTTCTTTGAGCAGTGTTTTATAGTTTTCATTGTAAAGGTCTTTCACGTTTCTGGTTAGGAAGATGCCAAGGTATTTCATTTTTTTTTTTTTTTGCTATTGTGAATGGAATTGTGCTTTTTATTTGGGTTTCTGTTTGTTTATTATTGGTGTAAAGAAATGCGATTGTCTTTTGCACATTTGTGGTACATGATGGAATACTACGCAGCCATAAAAAAAATCAAAATCATGAATTTCACAGCAACTTGGATGGAACTAGAATCTATAATACTGAGCGGCCTCTCACAGAAACAAAGATCTGAGTATCACATGTTCTCACTCATATAGTGAACTTTGGACATCCAATATAATACTATAAGAAAATGACTGACAGAGATGGAAACCTTTGGGGGGGGGGAAGGAGATGGGGTTAATGGTAGTCAATATCTCTCTGGGGACGGGAGGACACCTCTTATCAACAAGGGTGCCTGAACAAAGCATATTTGTATACCTCATCCTTGACTGTACCCCACAATATAATAAAAAATACTGATTATAAAAAAAAGCCTGTATTCTCAAATGTTTAATGTTTTCTATTGAACACCATGATTAAACAGTTATTTATGAATCCATTCTCTTACTTATAGGTTGGCTTCAACTAATTCAGGACATATTGGAAATGCCTCATTGTTGTTTAATATTGTCAAAGAAAAAGAAATCATAATAAATATTATTCCAAGACTAATTTATCCTTACTATTTAGAAAATCCTTCTTGAATATGACTTTAACTTCTTGGTACAAACTATGTCATCTGTTGTTTTCTCAGAGAAAATAGAGAACCATGGACTTCGTTTATAAATAATATCTATTTGCTTGACTGGTTATAGAGCCTTTATACATTTTAAAATTTTGTGTATTACTTGCAGTTCTTTAGCAATTACAGTTCTATAAAAATCTAATACAAAGAAAATAAATAAATCTGCATACACATCTAATGCTCATAGTTGGAACTCAAAGGTGTAGAGAGTTGGAAAGAATGTCATCATTTTTACACAGAAAAACCTGGACAAACTGCAAACTAATGACTTTCCTGTAGAACTAATTTACAGGGTGAAAAACTCTGGAGAAAGACAGATTTCTACAAGAAGAAGCAGGACCCAGGCATTTGCTCACGTGAAGTGGATGCCAACAGATGTTTTGTAAACCAATAAAAAATGTATCGGAAAATTTGCAATAAATTGCTAAAGACTGGATGTGGACTAGTATAAGACTTTGCACTCTCTTGAAGATTTTTCCTCCAGGGAACCCACAAGCACTTGCAGAAAAGAATAGGGAGAACATTGAGAAAGACTTCTTCTTGGTGCAGGTAGGAGGTGGGGTAGGAACAGCAGCCAATGCTAAAATCCTGAAACCCATCCCATCTCCTCTGTCTCCCCTTAAGACTGAATAAGCAGATGGAAGGACAACAAAAACAGCCCCCTGAGGGCACTGGTGGAAATCCACTGCAGCTGGGACCTGGCAACATGAATACTGAAAAGTTTCTGGTTTGGGGGGGACGGGGGCAGTGATAAAAATACATCCTAGCCCCACTACATCTAGTATAGGGATAAGAAAACTTGTGAAGACCTTGTTGCCCAGACCTGGGTTAACAATGCCTGGCTAAGATTGAAGTTTATCAGAACAAAAAGGAGCATACCCTTCCCCCACTCACCATTACATTAACAGGTGTTGAGTAAACATAGCAGTGGAGAATACAGCTAAAAGAGTGCAACAGAGAGATTAGAAGGTCCAAGCCAGTTGGGAAACAAATATGAAGGACAACTCTCTGGCAATTTAGACTACACTCTAAACATAAGGTATTACTCAAGGAATGTGAAGATACACGGAAGGTAACTATAGCAAAAACAGACTTTAAATTCAGCTCAATTGCTGGTTACATTAGTACAAACTCCTACACTAAATGCCAAGTAGAAGGAAGGTACAGTTACTTTCAAGCATAAACAATACTTACCTTGTTATATACTGTTCTGTGTAACATATCCAACTTCTAACAAAACACTGAAAGGCATGAAAAAGGCAAGAGGACCACAATCTGAGCCGTCAAAGCAATAATAAAAATCAGATTCAGATATGACACGGATGTTAAAACTATCAGACAAGAAATTGAATGTAACTATGGTTAATATGTTAAAGCCTCTAATGTTGGATGTGAATAACATACAAAATCAGATAGGTGGTTTCAATAAAACAATTGGAAAAATAAGAAGCCAAAGAAAATTCTATACATCAAACACACAGTAACAAAGATTAAGAATTCTTTTGAATTCATTGGTAGATTCAACATGGCCAAGGAAAGAATCAATGAATGTTCAAATAGGCTAATATAAACACAAACAGAAAAAGAAATTGAAACGAAAAACGGACGGATGAGATCATCCAAGAACTGTGGGACAATAATAAGAAAACTGTCATATTTATACACAGCTGGAATCTTGAAAACAGAAATAAAAGAATGGAATATGAGAAATGTTTGAAAAGGATAATGGCCAAGTTTTTTCAAAATTAGATGCAGAAACCCAACCACAGAGCCAAGAAGCTCACCAAGCAGGATCAGTATTAAAACACAAACACCAAGGCTTATCATATTCAATCTGCTATAAACCAAAGACAAAGAGAAAATCTTGAAGGCAACCAGAGAAAAAGACACATTATAAGTAAAGGGAAGGATAAGAAAACACATCAGACTTCTTGTGAATGCAAGCAGAAGATAATAATAGAGTAATATCATAAAAATGCCAAAGGGAAAAAAAAACCTGGCAATTCTAAATTCTATATCCAATGAAAACATCTTTTAAAAATGTTTTTCTTACACAAACAAAAACTGAGGATATTCATTTCTAACAGATCTACTCAACAAGAAATGTTGGAGGGAATTCTTCATACAAAAGGATTATGGCATAGGCCAGAAACTTTGATCTATACAAAGAAATGAAGAATGTCATAAATGGAACAAAAGTAGATCAAAATGTTATTTTATTCTTATTTTATATTATCTAAAAGGCAACTGAGTATTTGAAACAAAGCCAGTAATTATATATTGCATACTTATACACATGTAAAAGTGGAAAATGTGTGATAACAGTGGGACAAAGATGAGAAATAGAAATTAGGATTATTCTAAGACACTTATATGCCACATGATGTGGTAAAATATTTTTTGAAGGGAGACAGATTATTTTAAAACGGGGACTCAAAACCAAAAGGAAATCACTAAAACCTTTTTTTTTAAAAAAAAAAGTATAAATAACATCAGTAGAAGAGAGAAAACTGATTCATTTTCAAAAGTTTAAGGAAACCTAGAAGAGGCAGAAAAAAGGGAAATGAACAAATGGAACAAAGAGAAAACAACTAACAAGATGGTAGATCTTATTCCAACTAAATGGTGATTACTTTAAAAGAGTACAGTCTAAGCACAATGAAATGACAGATTGATCTCCAGGAAGGATAAAAAGAGCAAGACCCAACTCTACACTGTTTACAAGAAACTCACTTTAACTATAAAGATATAGATAAGCTGTAAAATCTATACTTTTTTTAAAGTTAAGACTATTATTATGATATTTGCTAAATGATAGGTTTTGATAAGTGTTTTCTGCATGAATATGTTTGAAATAGCGTCAGATTTATTTCTTTTTAAATTAAAATGAAAAGTTATTACCAAATGCATATAGCATTAAAATCAATCACTACATAGCTTTCTATCATTATGCTTTTATATTATAGTAGCAAATATCATTACTTGATATTTCACGTTTTCATCTTTAAAAGAAAAATTCTTTTCTAATCAATGATCATACTCTCAAAATGTGAGGAGAGATTTAATTTTACAGTTGTATTATTATGCTGTAGGGAAAATCAAATCCCCAAAACCCTGAGTGCAATAATTGTATATAAAATATTAACTTTTTTTGCTTTTAGTCCTATAGAGAGATATAGAAAATATTGGATATGCTAAGACTTTGTTAAGAGAAGGTGAGGATAAAAATATAAATTAATATAGATATACAAGTATATGAGATATTATCATGCCAGAATAAGAACAACTTTACAATTTAGTTTTTCTTTCTTAAATGAAAACCAAAATGATGAAGAATGTTTTCTGTATAGATGATGATGATTAACATTTCTGAGGACAAATCATTTCAAATTTATGTTGCTCAACATGTGCTAAGAACACAATTTACCTCAAAATAAATCATCTGAGCCTGATGAACTTTTTTATCTGCTGTCTTATGCCTCCAAATCACCTGAATTGTATGTTCAGTTTATTGATTGGCCTAACCAAAGGTTGTAATTTATGATTTTTTTGATAGTTAAGTACCAGGGAATGAACAGATAATAGAACAAGATTAAAGCAAGGCAAGGACTACAGTTTCCTTTATTTCCTTAATGTATCACTCCCTTTGTTCGTAACCTCGGGCTAATGAAATTCTACTGATAAAAATATTGCTGGCCTCTTTTGTACCTTTGAATTCAGACCATCTGGGAGGAGCTCCTACTATACGCATAGCCATTATTATAACGTGATGTGTGTTTCTCTAAAAATCACCGTACTACATAATTGCACAATAAAAAACACAGGCTTAAGGGAAAAATGAGGTTGGAGAACAACAGCCGAACATTTCATCAGTGACATGAAGAAAAACATAGGAATCTAATAAAAATGGTGGGACACTTTTACGTATGCTAAAAGTTGAAATACATAAATACTAAAAGAAGTATGGTCGTTTACCATGAGAAAAACATGAAGTTTACTGTAGAAAGGATGTAGAAAAAAGTATAGCATTATTATCAAGTGGTAGAAAAAAAGGTTATCTGAAATTGGAAGGACAGTTTTAACACCAGATGTGAAAAAGTATGGTTCATAAGACACACAAAGAACTGGTAGTTGGTAGATGCTTGAGTTGTGTGCATGAGTGCAATTTCTATAGTGCCTCTTGACTCAGTTCAGCTGGGTGGTTATCTATGTACACCTAGTATTTCTCATGGATATATGTGCATGAGCAAATGCGAAATTCCACTTACACACAAATTGTTCTTTAATATATCAGTCATGCTGAAACAACTTCACATTTCTAAAACAAGTATAATAGCCAAACTAGTTGTAGCTTATTTCTACCTTAACATCTGTTATTATACCTATTTCTTAACCTAATTTCTAGTCACAGACAATGGATGAAGAGTTGCCCTCCTCCTTTATAAAACCTAGTCTTCTGTCTATATCCCTGGTAGTGATTAGATCAATAGATTTCTCAGCCTTTTAAGGGATCTAACTTAACAGTTATTCCATTTATCCTCAGTAATCTTATGTACAAAAAGTCTCTCCACTGCCACCTTTCCATGCAAAAATTGACTTTTTTTTCTCTTGTTGGAAGTAGTACTTCCCTTTATATTGTTGTGCCCTCTTTCTAATCTCCTGTTTCTCTCTTGCATACACTTAAGGGGCAAGTTGGTCTATATCTAGAGCCACCATTTCTCTTCACACCATAACAGGCTCCTTCTCTATAACTCTCTCAGCAAGATTAGTAAAATGGCTATTTTGAAAGGCATCAACATCCTCCTTGTTGGCAAACTCATCTATCTTCTCTCCATTTTTATTCCTCATTCCCTGCCTCTTTATAGCTTCTGGTGATGGTCGTCAATCCTTGGCATCCCTCGTCTCATAGCTGAGTCAATCTAAATCTGTTCCTCTGTCATCAAATAATGTTCTTCCTATGTGTTTCTCTTCTTTCTTATAAGAACACCAGTCATATTGGATCAAGGGCCTGCCCTACTCTGATATGACCTCATGTTAATTTACATCTTAATTGCAACCATAAAGAACCTATTTTCAAACAAGGTCACATTCACAGGCATGAAGGGCTAGGACTTCCACATATCTTTTGAAGGAACACAAGTCAACCTACAACTGTCATCTGCATGTCGTCTACATTTTCTTGAAACACTTTTCATCCCTTTGCTTCCCAAACACAATAAAAATACTTAAAAATTGTTGTTTTTCATGTGCACCTTTATGCATTGAAAATTTTTTGTTGATTATTTATATTCATATAATCCTTAAAACAATTCTTTTAAGCACAACTATTTTTTACCCTTTTACAGAAGATAGCATGGCAAATAACTGTCCACAAACACACAGGTGGTCAAGAAGCAAAAATCTGAACCTAGGATATCTAATTCTAGAACTCACACCCATCACTATACTTGCCCAATAATTCCTTGGCTACCAATTGAGAAAATAACTGATAGAATAATTATAACTTCACTGCTGGTCCTAGAAAAATGTTGTGTAAATAGAGTAATGTGATAATAGTCTAAACTGCAAGATATTTAGGAGATAATGGAAAAAGAAAGAAGCGAAATAACAAATATGGTTTAGTATTTGCAAAGAAGAGCAGAGAAAGGTCAGTAATTTAAGAATATGGTAAAGAACATTTGGAGAACAGGAAAAATATAAGCCTGTCTAAGGCAAGGGTTAAATTAAATCATCCTGAAGATGTTAGAAAGAATAGAGATGACTGATGGGATATAATCTTGAGAGACAGAAGAGGATATAATTAAGCCCACAAATAAGGTTGTTGGTCTTTAGAAAGATGTCAAGAGAGAGGGATTAGAGAAGGATGTATTTTGCTTTTATGTTTCAACTTTCCTAAATACCTATAATCCAGCTCAGAGTAGACATCAGCCAACACCCGGAATCTTTCCTTCCCACAAAGGTTTTTGGCTTCTTAAGAAGTAGGCCATGCCATATTCTTTTGATGGTCCTTCAATAAATAACAAAGATTGGTATCTGAGGCCAATAATATTTTTTATTTTAATATTTATCCCTTCTGGGAAAATTTACCAGTTGTGAAAAGTAATTATCTGTTTTCTGTGGTGTATTCTGCATTGGGGTTTTTTTAGGGCTTTTTCTGGTTTAATTTTAAAATTATTTTTATTTATTATTTTCAGCTTAACCAAGATATAATTGACAAAACTGTACACATCAAAGATGTACAACATGACATGTCAATATACATATATTGTAAAATGATGGCCACATTCATGTTAGTTAACTAATTCATCACCTCACATAGTTACATTTTGTTGTTGTTGTTGTTGTTGTTGTTAGAACACTTATAGTCTACTCTCTTAGCAAATTGCAAGTATACAATACTGTAGTATTAACTATAGTTACCATATGGAACATTAGATCCTCAGAAGTTAGTCATCTTATACTAAGAAGTTTGTACACCTTGACCAACATCTCCCCATTTCCCCCATCCCTGAACCCCTAGCCACCACTACTGTACTCTGTTTTCATGTGTTCAGCATTTTTAGAGTCTATGTATAAGTGAGATCATACAGTATTTGTCTTTCTCTTTCTCTATCTGACTTATTTCAACTGAGCATAATGCCTTCAAGTTTCATTGATGTTGTGGTAAACAGCAGAATTTCTGTCCTCTTAGTGCTATGTTGTGTATACACACACACACACACACACACACACACACAGACATGCACCAGTTTTGTTTATCCATTTCTCCTTGATTGACATATAATTTGTTTCTATGCCTTGGCTATTGTGAATAGTGCTACAATGAACACATGCGTACAGATATTTCTTTAAGATATGATTTTCTTTCAGATACATACTCAGAAGGGAATGATGCTGTAGTTTAATTTTGTAGAACCCTCTATACTGTTTTCTATAGGGATTGTACCAGTACGCTCCCACAAACAGTATGCAAGAGTTCCCTTTCCTCCGTGTCCTCGCCAACACTTATTACCTTTTTATTTTTTAGTGATCGTCATCCTAATTGATCTGAGGTGGTATCTCTTTGTGGTTTTGATTTGCATTTTCCTGATGATTAGTGATGTTGAGCACCTTTTTCGTGTACATGTTGGCCGTCTTTACGCTTTCTTTGAAAAAACGGTCTATTCAAGTCTTTGCTCATTTTAAAATTGGATTATTTGGATTTTTCTGTTATTGAGTTGAATGAATATCTGATATATTTTGGATATTAATCGCTTATCAGATATATGATTTACAAATGTTTTCTCCTATACCATAGGTGGCTTTATTATTTTGTTTGTTGTTTTAATTGCTGTGTAGAAACTTTTTCAATTAGCCCGCTTGTTTATTTTTTGTTTTTGTCGCAGCACTTCTAGCATCATATTCAAAAAATTATTTCCAAGACTAATGTCAAGCAGCATTTTCCTTATTATTGTTTTTTCTTCTGGGAGTTCTGTAGCTTTAGGACTTACATTTATGTCATGAGTTCATTTCTAATTAACTTTTGTGAATGGTGTAAAATATAGGTCCAATTTCATGTTTTCATTTATTTATTATATTTTAAATATTTATTTATTATATTTTAAATATTTATATATTTATTTTAGATGTGGGGTACTATTCGGGATAGGTATACAAGTGGACATCATACAGGTAAATTTCATTTTTTCATTCATTCCAGTTTTCCCAGCATCATTTATTGAAAAGTGTAACCATTCCCTATTGTGTAATCTTGGTGACTTTGTCAAATATTAGTTGAACATTGCATGTATTTACTTCTGGGCTCTTGATTCTGTTTTCTGTGTGTGTGTTTTTATGCCAGTAAAATACTGTTTCGATTACTATAGCTTTGTAATATAATTTGAAACCAGGAAGTGTGATTCATATAACTTTGTTCTTCTTACTCAAGAATGTTTTGGCTATTTAGAATCTTTTGCAATTCCATATGAATTTTTGGAATTTTTCCTGTAAAAGACACCATTGGAATTTTGATTGGAATTGCATTGCATGAATAAATTGCTTTGGGTAGTACAGACATTTTAATAATGTTAATTATTCTGATGCATGAACATGGAATATATTTCCATTTATTTGTCCCTACTTTATTCGTTTCATTAATGATTTATAGTTTTCAGTGTACAGGTCTTTCACCTCCTTGGTTAAAATTTATTCCCAATTATTTTACTATTCTGGTATTATTGCAAATTAGATACATAGCTTCTATGCCTAATTATTGAGTTTTGAATTTCATCAAATGCTTTTTCTGCATTAATTGAGATGATTATATGATTTTTATTCTTCATTCTGTTATATGGTTGGATTGAAACCATCCTTATATCCCAGGGAAAAATTCCATTTGATCATGGTAAATGAACTTTTAATGTGTTGTTGAATATGATTTGCTAGAGTTTAGAGATTTGTGCATTTATGGTCATCAAGGGTATTGCTGTAATTCTCTTTTCTTGTAATATCTTTGTCTGGCTTTGGTATCAGAGTAATATCAGCCTCTTAAAATGAGTTTGGAAGTGATACTTCCACTTAAATTTTTTGCAAGAGTTTGAAAAAAATTGACTTTAATTCTTTTCTAAATGTTTGGTGGAATTCAGCAATGAAGACTTCAGGTTCTGGGCTTTTCTTTGTTGGGAGGTTTTTGATTACTGATTCAATCTTTGGACTCATTATTGAGTATTCATATTTTCTATTTCTTCCTGATTCACTCTTATTAGGCTGTATGCTTATAAAGACTATATTTATTTTTTCCAGGTTATCCAATTTGTTGCCATGTAATTATTCACAATAGTCTTATAATCCTTTGTATTTCTGTGATACAAAAATGCGTAATGTGCAATGTCTTCTCTTTCATTTATAATTTTATTTATTTGAGTCCGCTCACTTTTTTATTGGTTAGTCTAGCTAAAGGTTTGGTAATTTTGCATATATTTAATAAAAACAACTTTGTTTTATTCATCTTTTCTATTCTCTATTTTATTTATTTCTGCTCTAATCTTCATTACTTCCTTCTGCTAACTTTGGTCTTATATTGTTTCATTTATACCTTGAGGTAGAAAGTTAAATTGTTTATTTGAGATCTTAATTTTTTCTCAATGTAACCATTTATAACTATAAACTTTCCTTTCAGCATTGCTTTTACTGTATTCCATACATTTTAATATGTTGTGTTTCTTTTATTTAAGTTATTTTTTTCTTTTTATTTCTTCTTTGACTCCTTGAGCGTTCAGGAATGTGTTTGATTTCCACGTATTTGTAGATATTCCAATTCTCTTCCTGTTACTGTTTTCTAGCTTCATAACATTATGGTCAAAAAAGACCATATAGCATCAATCTCCTTGATTTTGTTAACTTGTTTGGGGACCTAATGTATGATCTATCCTGGGTAATATTTTGTGTCCGGGAGAAGAGTACGTATTCTGCAGCTGTTGGATGGAATGCCCTGTATATGTCTGTTAGGTTCATTGGGTTTATACTGTTGTTCAAATCCACTGTTTCTTTACTGATTTTCTGCCTGGATGATCTATCTACTGTCCAGGATATGTCATTACAATTTTTAATAAAGAATCGTGACAGGCAGGAAACCATTACAACACCACCAGGGCTGTGCTCTCCAACTGCTGATGCCACCCCCACCCTTGCCTCCTATGCACAATTAAAGTTCCGACATCATGACTGACTCCAAGTACTTCACAACCAATAAAAAAGGAGAAATCTTGGAATTAAAAGCTGAACTCAATAATGAAAAGAAAGAAAAGCGAAAGGAGGCTGTGTAGAAAGTGATTGCTGCTATGACAGTGAGGAAGGACGTTAGCTCTCTCTTTCCAGATGTAGTGAACTGCGTGCAGACTCACAACCTGGAACTAAAGAAGCTCGTGTACCTCTACTTGATGAACTACACCAAGAATCAGCCAGACAGGGCCATCATGGCTGTCAACGGCTTTGTGGACTGTGAAGATCCTAATCCTTTGATATGGGCCTTGGCAGTCAGACCCATGAGGTGCATCCGGGTGGACAAAATTACAGAATGTCGAACATTTCTTCATGTGTCTGTTGGCTGCTCAGATGTCCTCCTTTGAGAAGTGTCTGTTCATATCCTTTGCCCATTTTATAATGGGGTTGTTTGTTTTTTTCTTTTCTGCGTGTTGGAGTTCCCTGTAGATCCAGGATGTTAAGCCCTTGTCCGATTTGGAGTTGGCAAATACTTTTTCCCAGTCTGTAGGCTGTCTCCCTACTCTCTTGATGGTTTCTTTAGCTTTGCAGAAGCTTGTTAGTTTAATGAGGTCCCA
>CAUYQG010079973.1:0-17264 GCA_963574415.1 Tarsius wallacei
GGATTGCCTGAGCCCGCGGGTTCGAGACCCGCCTGGGCAAGCGAGACCTCATCTCTACAATAAATCAAAAAATCAGCCGGGCGTGGTAGCGCACGCCTGTAATTCCGGCTACTCGGAAGGCTGAGGCGGAAGGATCGCCAGAGCCCAGCAGGTCGAGGCTGCGGTGGCCGGGAGCGGCCACTGCACTCCAGTCTGGGCGACAGAGTGAGACTCCAACTCAAAAAAAAAAAAAAAAAGAAAACTCAATCTTCAAATTCCCAATGGCCTTATAAACATCATTTTTTAAATTTAGCTTGTTTGATTCAAATAAGGTCCACAAATTGTGATTAGTAGATATGTTCCTGAGTCTTTATTAGTAAATAAGTTCTACTTCATTGTCCTTGTTATATATTCCTTTTAATTTATCTATTGAATAAACCAGGTTTTTCCTGCAAAGTTAGAATATTGTTGATTGCATCCTTGTAGCATCAACTAACATGCTTCTCTATTAATTTGTTAGGGATTTTTTGAATGATGGTAGTTTGTGTGGCAAAGTAAAGGTAGAGTCAATGCTGAATGATCTCCCTTAATTTATCAGTTTTCAGAAATGATAATTCTCTGAAGATGACTAATGAGTTTTTTCTTAAAAATTATAGTCATTAATTTAAATATATTTGACATTTTTAATGAATCACAATCTTTATTCTTTGGAATACATACCTTTTCATATCTTTGGCAAGTGGGAGTCTATTTGAGTCTGTTCTTGAATAATTTGGTTCATCTCGTATATTTCAGATCTGGAATCATAATTTCTCTAGCGAATCCTAATTTCTTTTACTGAAAAGTGGTATCTGAAGATCACAATTTGGTCTAGAAATATCCATCGTTACTAGGTTATTCACTATTTCTTGGGATTTTTTTTTTTCACATGAAATATATCAAGAGTAGACGAGTGGGATCTCATCAAATGACAAGCTTCTGCAAAGCCAAAGAAACCATTGAGAGCGGGGAGACAGCCCACAGATGGAAAAAATATTTGCCAACTGTATGTCTGACAAAGGTCTAACATCTAGGACCTACAAGGAACTCAAACATGCTGAAAAGAGAAAAACAAACGGCCCCATTACAAAGTGGGCAAAATATATGAATAGACCTTTCTCAAAAGAAGACATATAAGCAGCCAACAGATACATGAAAAAATGCTCACCTCACTAGTCATCAAAGAAATGTAAATTAAAACTACACTGAGATGCCACCTAACTTCAGTCAGGATGGCTATCATCAATAACTCAAAACACAACAGATGCTGGAGAGAATGTGGCAAAAAGGGAGCACTTCTGCACTGTTGGTAGGAGTGTAAACTAGTACAGACTCTGTGGAAAACAGTGTGGCAATTCCTAAAAGATTTACAAATTGACCTTCCATATGACCCCACAATCCCCCTACTGGGAATATACCCAGAAGAAATAAAATCACTCTATAAAAAAGATACCTGCACACGTATGTTTATTGCAGCATTATTCACAGTAGCAAGAACATGGAACCAACCGTGCTGTCCATCAAAAGAGGACTGGATTTAAAAAAAATGTGTTACATATACACAATGGAATATTACACAGCCATAAAGAAGAACAAAATCATGAACTTCACAATAATACTGAATGATCTTTCACAGAAACAAAGAACTGAGTATCACAGTTCTCACTCATAAGCAAACCTTGAACAATTATCGTAATACTGTAAGAAAATGATTGGCAGTAGTGGGAAACTGCCAGGAGGCGGACAGGGAAGCGGGATTGGCAGTAGTGGGAATCTGCTTGGGGAGGACAGGGCACACCTCATCAACAAGGATACCTACATAATGAACATTTGTATACCTAACCCTGAAGTGTACCCTACATCTTTAAAATAAAACAAAATTTATTGGCTAGGCTCGGTGGCTCAGCCTGTAATCCCAGCACTTTGGGAGGCCAAGGCGAGTGTATTGCCTGAGCCCACGGGTTCGAGACCCACCCAGGCAACTCGGCGAAACCTCGTCTCTACAATAAATCAAAAAAATTAGCCAGGTGTGGTAGTGTGTGCCTGTAATTCTGGCTACTTGGAAGGTTCACCAGAGCCCAACAGGTCGAGGTTGCAGTGGCCGGCAGTGTGCCACTGCACTCCAGTCTGGGCGACAGAGTGAGACTCCAACTCAAAACAAAACAAAACAAAAGTTTATTTATAAAAAGAAATATATCAAGAGTTCATACTGAGACTTTCAATTCAAATTTAGTTCTGTAGAGTCTTATCTTTTTGACCTTCCATCCATGTCTCCTTTCTCTATGCTAAGAATCCAAACTTACCATGATAGTGGGATTACGGAATTACCATGATATGGAATTAAAATATTACATATTATATAATAGTTATCCATCTGTTCTATCCTGCAGTATATGCACAAAAGCTTTAGAATAGCAATACCAAAACTACTACCAATATTCTGATTACTGAAAACAACTTAAAACTATTTAAGATTTTTCTTTTTTTGAAGTTGTTTTGACTGTAGAATATATCCCAATTACTGAAATTTAAAATCACTTGGAATAGTTTTTTTCTATCACCAACTGGATACACATTTAGATATAAGCTTGCAGGCTCCATTTTACTTTCTATGTTTTGGGATTGCTTTTTGTAAAGTTTTTATTTTGCTTTATAGAATTATCAGACACTAAAGGGTAAAATCTGTACATCTAGAAATACTAAGTTACTCCTGTGATATCCAAAAGCCTGAGAGCACCCAGAAGGAGGATTACATACTATAAAAAGTTTTTCCCATTCTGAAAACACATGTTCAACATCTGATGAGTGTAAAGGTCCAGTTGATTATTTCTCTTTGTGGACCCTGTGTTGCCTTGATTGGTCTCAACTTGCTTTACATGAGAGAAGTTTGTTTTCTATCACCAGACATGCCAGATTCCTTGAAAGAGTTGGGTGTTGTTGATAATGTACCATGAAAAGACATTTCCCTAATGAGAAAGAGTGTGAATGAATGCACACAGTGCTTAGAGCCTGTTATAGAGCATTAGAATCTCACGATTGGATCTTAAAAAAGTAAATATTACATTCTGCTTGATAATAAAAATACGTATATTATGTAAAATAAGACACTACTTTTAAAATATCCTATTACACAAATTTGGCACCTCAGGAAGCTGCATTATTCCTTATGTGTGATTTTAGTCTCTTATGACATATTGCTTGATAATCCTTGATTATGAGACAGATGTAGGGGGCTGTCAGGACTGCTTCTTCACACCGTAGTCTAAAATGCTTTCTAAATAAATTGAAAATATTTCTGAATAAATTAAAGTATCTTTGGTTTTCAAATTGACGAGAAAGTTTCAAGAGATCTGTTTCTTCTTGTTGCTTAGAAACCTCTTGAATTTGGAATCTTGTGTAGTAGTTTCATAGGAGCTGAGTGGGAGAAAGGCCTGCAAAAGGAAAAGCGTGTATTCTTCTTGTCCTCAACCTTGCTAAAAGTTTTCCTTGGTCTGTTTATCACTGCCCTGGGGCTCAGGCAGCTCTGTCCTCACAAATGTAGCAAGGACCAGCAGCTTTAGTCACCCACAATGTCATTTCTGATAGAAGAAATATAGCATGACTTGGATCTACAATTTATTAGTAATGGCTGCTAGCTTTCTGTTTACTTTTAAAATTTTTCTCTACCTCCTATATCCTCAAATCACATCTCCCTTCCCTGCTCCTTTACTCTTCTTCCCCAAATTAATTTTTTCCTGTTGAAATTAGAACTTATTTTCTTGAATCTCCTTCTTAACTCATGTGACTTCTTTTCTTTCCAAACCACCTATCAGCTAAGTGGAGGGGCCTCTTGAGGTCAGATTATATGTCGCAGGGAACACACATCCAAGCCATGTTCTCTCAGTTAGATGGAACTCAACTTTTGAAACTGAATGGAACATGGACATCTTCCAGGCCAGTGATCTCCTGGCTGCTTTTCAAACCACGGGTCTTCTCAGAGAAAGCAGAGGTCACCATGGGAGGTGGGGGAGTAGGAAGGAAGTTTAGTAGGCTACCTTGTTTCACAGGGCAGTTCCAGTTTTGCCTATCTTAAATTTGGAGATTCTTTCCTCCAACACTTAACTTTTTATTTGTTTAAATAAAAATTCACTATAATAACAGTTTGAAGACTCTTGATTCCAAACCAATGACCTAATTTCAGAAGGGGCTCAAAGTAGTTTTCTAAACTATCCAAGGTCAATCATAGAACATAGTCAATCATAGAACTCAGACTTTACCGAGTCTTGACTTCCCCACTTACTATGCCTTCTAAGACCCCCTACTTCTACAAGATAATGGAAATCAAAAGCCAAATTGAAATGTTTGTTTTTTAAAAAATGATTGCTAATAACCTTTTGTGATAAAATCAGGAAAGTCCAAAGGCTCAGTGTATGTGTGTGTGTGTGTGTGTGTGTGTGTGTCTGTGTCTGTGTGTGTCTGTGTGTGTGTGTCTGGGGGAGGATGGGATGCTTGAATATGGATGAGTATGGGTATTTGCAGAGGGAATCTTGGGTGGAATGAGAGATAATAACATCATCTTTCCTTCTATGAAATAATCACCTGGAATTCAAGATTCTCCTTTCTCTATGGAGCTCAACTTCCTTTACAAGCTGAGCTTTCCCAAGGAGAAAGGGGAAGATTCTGAGCCAATGCATTGCAGATAAAGCTGCCCACATCCTTGAATTCCATCTTTAAAAAGTGTTGGACCAACTTCCTACTAAATAACAGTAACCCTGGGTAGAAAGTCCCAGATATTGGGGCTGCCACAATGATAGAATTGTGGATGCTAGGAAAGGTGGCTCTGGGCAGTTAGCTTTACACTGGAAACCAAGATGCAGGTGAGGAGGTACAGAAGAGGTCAGTGTTGGCTGGCAGTGCAGGTAGTCTGAGCCTCCATGTAAATTCCAGAGAATGATTTAGAGATGTCAATGGAAATAAGTACCTACAAACCTGAGAAAAACTGCCTGCACTTCACCATGAAGGAACCTACCAGGATTTAATGCACTGAGTTAATTTTTTTCCTCCTACCATACTGATTTACCTGCCATGGGGGCAGAGAGATCACTTCTGTCTTATTCACTCTTATATCCCCAGTGCTCAATATCCATGTAAGTACATCTCCCAATTCACCAGCCTCTACACCCTGCCCATCTTCCTGCTACCAGGATGAACTGATCCTGCTACTATCTCTAGACACTTGTGCACTGGATCCCATCACTGCTGTCTTTTGCAAGGAATTTGATCCTGCAATTTTCTTCTTTGTGTCATAATTTCCCCTTTATGCCAAATTATTCCTATCAGTATTCAATCTGGGTGTAATATCTGACAACTTAGAAACAGAACACAAAAACTCTCTCAGACAGTATTCATTCCCCACCAACTGTCCCATTTCTATCATCTTCTTAGGAGCCAACATCTTCAAGAGTCATCCCAACTCACTCTCTTAACCTCACATTCTATCCTTACTCACTAGTCCTCTGAAACTGTGTGTTATGGGTTAAATTGTGTCCCCTGTAAAGATATGTTGGATCTTATTTGGGAATGGGGTTATTGCAGTTGTAAATAGTTAAGACGATGTCAGACTGAAGCAGGGTGGTCCTTTAATTAAATATGAATAGTGTCCTTATAGGAAGAGGAGAGAGAGACACATGAGAAGAGAATAGCATGTGACAAAAGAGGCAGAGATTAGAGTGACATATACAAGCTAAAGAACACCAGGAACTTCCAGCGCATACTAGAAACTAGGAAAAAGCAAGGAAAGATCCTTCCCTAGATTCTTCAGAGGGGACATGGACCTGCTGACATCTTGATTTGGGAATTTTAATCTCTAAAACTGTGAGAGAATGAATTTCTGTTGTTTTAAGTCACCCAGTTTATGATATTTTGTTGTAGCAACTCTAGGAAACTAATATCCTGTGCACATCCAGGTCACCAAGGATCTTCGTGTAACCAAATCAAATAATCACCTCTAATTCCTTATCTTACTGGACCTCTTAGTAGCAGTTGATACAGGTGATCATGCCTTCCTCGACACTCTTTCTCTTATATCCTGGAACTCTACATTGGCCTGGTGTCCTTCCTACCATACTGTCCCCTCCTTCTTAGTCTGCATTGCTGACTTTTTCTCCATTTCTCAGTTTCTAAAAGTTTGAGTGCCCCAAGAATCAGTCTTCATATCTCTCTTTCCTATTTGCACTCTATCTTCCAGTTTCTTGGCTTATGTATTATCTAATGCCAAGAACTCCACAATCTATATCTTGTAGTCAGGCTTGTGTATTTCTGCTGTCTCAATATCTTCTCTTAAATGTCTGAGAGACTCATGAAAACTTAACCTGTCCACATCCAAACTCTTGATTCCCATCCCTAAAACCTGTTCCTCCTTCAATTAGCAAATTGCACCAACTGCTCCAGCCAAAAACCTAGAATTCGTCATTTTTCCTCTTATTCTCATACCCCAAATCCAATTCCTTAGCATGTTATGTTGTCTCTACTTTCAAAATATATATCCTGTGACAACTAATTTATTCAGCAAATTCTTATTGAACTCCTGTCATGGGCCAGATGCTGTTCTGGGCACTGGGGTAAATAACGAGTCAAAGAGTTAAAGAACACTGCCCTCACAGGAGGACATGCATTCTAGTGAAGGGCATCAGATTGTGAATCAAAGAAAAAAGTAAATATATATCAGAAAGTAATGAGGTAGAGGGAAAAAAATAAACCAATGTGCCGAGGTGGGATTGTTTGGAAGCAGAGGACAGAGATACATACTCATATATGCCCTGATTCTAACAATTTCTCTCCATCTTCATTATCACTATCCTAATCTGAACCACCATTGTCTCTTGCCTTGAGCAAGACCAGAGCCTTCTCAACAGTCTGCTTGATTCCTCTACAATTTATCCTGCTTGCTGCAACCAGAGTAGGCTTTTAAAAATGTAAGTCATATCAAGTCACTGTTCTGCCAAACCCCTCCAGAATAAAATTTGACTTCCTTCCAGTGGCTCATAGGCCCATGACAATCTCCTATGATGGCATCTTGCTCAGTCTACCTCAGTTACACCAGCCTTCCTGTAGTTCTCCCTGCATACCACTCTGGTCCTGCCCAGGCCTTGGGGTCTTCTCTTTTACCACTGTTTCCCAAATATTCACATAATCTGTTTTCTCACTTCATTCATGCCTCTGTTCAAAGGTGAGCTCTTCAGTGGGTCCCTCTTTGCCACCTTGTTTAAAGCAATACCTGTCAATCACTATTTCTTTGGCCTCAAACATCTCTCCCTTCCTATCATTATATTATTATTTTTTGCTTACTCTCCATATTACAGACTAGAATGGGCACACTGGAAGGCAGGAATTCTTCATTGTCCACTATTGTATCTCTACCCACAGGACATTGCCTGACCAACAGTCAGGGCTTTATAACATTTTTAAAAGAATGAATAAATCTTTAGTTCAACATTATAATTCTCATTCCTTTTAATATTTCATGGTGACCTGGATTTATCCCTTAAGAAGATAAGACTGTTCCTTTTCAGCTACATAGTTGTTATAATTGTCAGACTTTGTACTCTAAGAATCTTCCAAGTCGTTACCTGCAATAAACCACAGAGAGCCTAGATTGACATCTTCCACACAAGATCACTTAATCTAGACCCATTACATGACTGTAGTACTATTGAGCATTTTAGATAACTTGATTTCCTGTCGAGTGTTTCTGCAGAAATTCTGACACATTATCAGAAAATGGATATTTGCTTGAAAAGTTTTTATGTGTGAGTGCCATCCCTAACTTACAATTGGCGTTCTCATGTGATTCTACCTGAATTAATTTTCTTTCTGATAGACTCTTGTTAATGTTCTCATTGTCTCCATGTTGTCCTTTATTTTTTTCCCACTGGTTTCTCTCAATGGGGGAGCTGACCACCATCAGCGGATGTGGATTTAGGGTTATTTATCTGTGACAATTAACACCTTCTTTATTTTGCATAAGTATAGAATCCACTAAATTAGATGACTATTCTTCTGAAGAGGCAGTTAAAATGCTTTGATTTTTTTTTTTAATAACCAGTCACTAATTTTTGCCCAACTCTTCAGAATTCTAAAGAAATGGACTTGCCTCAGGGAGACTGGTTTAATTCTTGCCTTAAGAGAAAATGAATAGCCTCCTTTGATTTCTCTCCATTTCTATACTCTTATGAAAACCTATGTCACCAGTTGGCATGTGTCCCTTATGACTTCCCCTATGCTCATACAAGTATACTCATATATAGGGTTGTTGTTTTATTAATTTTTATAAAACCTAGTATCAGCCTACATAAATGATTCTAACTTGCTTTTCTCACTTTATGTCACCTTATGGACACCCCTCTAGTGAAAACAGCTATGACCTCCCTCACTGTTTTTCAAAGTAGCAAGAGATTCCATGTTACAAATATTGCCATACTTTATTAACTCATTTTGCTGTTGAAGGACAGAATTTTGCCCCCCATTCTCTGTTGGTTGACAAGCCCTATTCCATGACCAGAGTCCTATTGAGCATTGTAGAAAACCTGATTTCCTGTAGAGTGTTTCTGCAGAAATTCCAACTCATCATTTAAAAAATGGAGATTTTTTGGAAAAGCTTTTATGTGTTTTCCCTACTGTCTGTCCTAAGCCTCCTAACCATCCTCGCCTTTGGTCTCATGACATAATGTGGTTAGATAGTGTGAAGTAGTATTCTGTGTGTTTAGTGGGATTAAGACTTTCAATGTGTTGTGAGCAGAAAATAAGCACATAGAAAAAGCACTGCAGCCTGTGGCTGGCGGAATTAACTAAGTGAAGTTGGTTAAGTCAGAGGCTAAGTTCTTTCAGTTTCTATTAGGGAGTTGGGTAAGATGAAGCCTCATAGCCTAAGGAATCTATGACTCTGGGTACACAGCTGGTTAGGTTTCTCCAGGTTACAAGAAACAGGAGCATGTTTCAATGAGATGTGATTTCATACTTTTACATATTTAAATATCCATGGGTATATTATGACATACAGTGAAAACTCTATGTGGATAAAACTAAGACATGAAAATCCAAAGAAAATCCCCAGTCATGAGGGGGTACTGTGGTGCTTGCTTTATCCTCTCATTATTTACAAACAAAGCACTGAACAGAAACATCCTATCAGGACCCTGTAGCTCCAAAAATGGTGAGGACAGGGTGGCGATATTCACTTCAAGTGCACCTATCCCTTAGTTGAGGCAGTAGCTAGGTTTCTCCACAGGGACGAGAAATTAAAAATGTGCAAGTCAGTGAATATATGTTAGTGGGTCAGACCCCCCAAATCTGTAATGCCCCACATTGTTTTAATTAGAATAATTCATTCATTTGCCAGATACCATTGAGTATCAGCTCAAAGAGGAGGGAGCAGGAGGTAAAGGGTGTGAGAGAAAAAAGTTCAAATAAACACAATCAGAAAGACAAAAGAACAATTCACAACTGACCCCAAAGAAATACAAAAGACAATCAGAGGTTACTATGCACACATGTATGGAAACAAATTTGGTAACCTACATGAAATGGAGGACTTTCCGACATCACACAACCTCCCCAGGTTGAAACAAGAAGACATTGAGACACTAAATAGATCAGAAATTGACTCTGTCATAAGAAAAAGCTCTGGACCAGATGGCTTTCCAGCAGAATTCTACAAAATGTACAAGGAGGAGCTGATACCAATCCTACTGAAAGTATTCCAGACAATTGAGAAAGATGGAATTCTCCCCAAATCATTTTACAAAGCTAACATCACACTGATACTCAAACCAGGTAAGATCCAACAACAACAACAACAAAAAAGAGAACTACAGGCAAATATCCCTTATGAACATAGATGCAAAAATTCTCAACATGATTCTAGCAAAGCGAATCCAAAAACACATCTCAAAAATCATCCACCATGACCAACTAGGCTTCATCCCCAGGATGCAGGACTGGTTCAACATTCACAAGACCATAAATGTAATTTAAAACATCTACAGATATAAAAGCAAAAACCACATGATTATATCATTAGATGCAGAAAACACTTTTGATAAAAATCCAGCATCCCTCTTGATAAAAACCCTCAAACACCTAGGTATAGAAGGACTATACCTCAAAATAGTAAGCACCATCTAAAATAAAACCACAGCTAGCATATTGCTAAATGGACAGAAATTGGAAACATTTCTCCTGAAAACTGGAACAAGACAAGGCTGCCCACTCTCACCCCTCTTGTTTAACATTGTGTTGGAAGTCCTAGCTAGAACAATTAGACAAGAGAAGGAAATCAGGGGTATCCAAATAGGAAAAGAGGAAGTCAAGTTATCCCTCTTTGCTGATGATATGATCCTATACCTCAAAAATCCAAGAGAATCTGTGAAAAAAAAAAAACTGCTTTCACTGATAAAGGACTTTGGCAAAGACTCGGGGTACAAAATAAATGTTAAAAGACAGTTGAATTCTTATACACCAACAACAAGCAGGCAGAGAACCAAATAAAAAACACAATCCCATTTACAATAGCCATACGAAAAAACAAAATACCTCGGCATCTTCCTAACCAGAGAAGTGAAAGACCTTTACAATGAGAACTAGAAAACACTGCTCAAAGAAACCCAAGAAGACACAAACAAATAGAAAAATATTCCATGCTCATGGATTGGAAGAATCAACATTGTTAAGATATCCATCCTACCAAAGGCAATCTACAGATTCAACGCAATACCCATTAAATTATCAACATTATTCTTCTCAGACCTGAAAATGACAATACAGAAATTCATATGGAAACATAAATGGCCACGAAGAGCCTAAACAATCCTTAGCAAAAGAAACAAAGCAGAAGATATCATACTTCCAGACTTCAAACTTTACTATAAGATTACAATAATCAGAACAGCCTGGTATTGGTACAAGAACTGGCATACTGACCAATGGAACAGAATCGAGATCCTGGAAGCAAAGCATCAATTTCTCAACCAACTTAATCTTAGACAAAGCCTCCAACAACTACCACTGGAGAGAGGAACACCTATTCAGTAAATGGTGCTGGGAAAACTGGCTGATCACATGCAGAAGATTGAAATAGGACCCCTACCTATCACCATACACAAAAATCAACTCTAAATGGATCAAAGACCTAAACATAAAATCTCAAACTATAAGACTCTTAGGAAATGCAGAGACACCCTTATGGAAATTGGAACTGGCAATCAATTCCTGATCAAATCTCCAAGTGCCCATACCATAAGAGAGAAAATAAACAAGTAGGATCTCAACAAACTGACAAGATTCTTCAAAGCAAAAGAAACCACTAAGAGAGCATGGAGACAGCCCACAGAATGGGAAAAAAAATATTTGCCAACTGTATATCTGACAAAGGCCTAACATCTAGGATCTACAAGGAACCCAAATGTGCCAAAAGGAAAAAAACAAACAGCCCTATTAAAAAGTAGGCAATAGACATGAATAGACACTTCTCAAAAGAAGACATATGGGCAGCCAACAGACACATGAAAAAGTGCTCAGCCTCACTCATCATCAGAGAAATGCAAATCAAAACCACATTGAGATACCACCTAACCCCAGTAAGAATGGCCGCCATTAATAAAACAACTAACAACAGATGCTAGCAAGGATGTGGAGAAAAAGGAACGCTTCTACGTTGCTGGTGGGAATGCAAACTAGTGCAAGCTCTTTGGAAGACAGTGTGGCAATTTCTGAAAGAACTAGAAATTGACTTTCCATATGATTCAGCAGTTCCCCTTTTGGGAATATACCAGGAGGAACTGAAGACATTCTACCAAAAAGATACCTGCACACACATGTTTATTGCAGCTCTATTCACAACCATGCTGCCCATCAAAGCTGGACTGGAATTTAAAAATGTGGTGCATATACACAATGGAATATTATGCAGTCATAAAGAAGGACAAACACATGGACTTTGTAGCAGCTTAGATGGATTTAGAGTCTCTCATACGCAGTCATCTATCACAGAAACAAAGAACAGAGTACTATATGTTCTCACTCGTAAGCGGACCTTGAGCAGTTATCATAATACTGTAAGAAAGGGATTGGCAGTCGGGGGAAACTGCCAAAGGAGGGAGGGGCACACCTCATCAACAAGGGTACCTGCATAATGAACATTTGTATACCTAACCCTGAACGGTACTCCACATCTTTAAAATAAAAGAAAAAAAGTGGGGGGAAAGGGCTTGAGAGACCAGGGTGAGGCATGAGGAGGCCGATTGGGAGGCCAACACACTTGCAGCAGGAGGGGAAGGCTTTAAGAGATGCTGTTGCCTAGGGAACAGAGCCGGCCTGAGCCCCACCTCGCCTACCCGAAACCTAACTGATGGGGGTGGGCCCAGGCATTTGCTTTATTTAAAGCTCCTTAGGTGACTCTAAAGTCAGTGGGAGTTGAGAATCACTGATGTGGGGCCTGGTTGGCTTTTACACTGTGTGAGGTGGAAAGCCATCAGTAAGGTTTTGAGCAGATGTTCTCTATGGCTATGCACCTACTCAGCAGCTCCCTATGTTGAGAATTGACCCTGGTAGGCAAAGGTGGGTGCAGGGAAACCTAATGGGGGCTACTCTAATAATCCAGGTATGACATGAGGGTGCTTTACCACCACAAGAGTGTAGTGGTGATAAACACTTGAATCTGGATTTATTTTTGAAGGTGGAGCCACTAGGATTTGCAGCTGAGAGACAAATAAAAGCTTATGACAAAAGTAACTATAGAGAAAGTTTATTTTTGAAACAAACAAAAAATAGTCTCTGAGATGTCCCAACAAGCCATAAAGCATATTAGCATTTGACCATGAGCTCTAATGTCTCCTGCCTACTTTTGATGAGAATTCTCACCACCTATTCCTGCCCATGGCCTCTGGGGTTTCAGACTCAGCCCTTTCTCTTCTCTGAGCTGCACTAGCATGACTTGGTCCTATGGACAGGTAAAGCTGGGAACTACCTTCCTCAGTGAGCTTGAAAACTCCATCTTGGCTCTGAAAATGAAAGCCATTGCTACTTCTCAACCGAGGACCTCCCTGAGATGCTAAAGACGTCTGGCATTAATGACTTCCTCTGGACTCACACAATACCACTTAGAAGAAAAAGTGCTGTCCTTCCTCAGCGCTCCTGAACTACTCTGCTAGCACCAGACCTCCTCCCAGAATTTTAGCAAGTTTTCAAATGTGTTATTCTGAAATGAAAACGTCTTTCCAAAAAGGATTTGGTCTACACCCTTTAAGGCAGCAAAAGCATGACGCATCTGCTTTTCTCATCTCTGGTCTCTGCGCCAGGACTGTATATAGGGGTTATCCTTGAGTACTGGGAAATACTCTTGAAGTCCTTCGAATTAACGGAAAACATTGGGGATGGGTGGGATCCCTTGGATGTGACAGGCATTTTAGGGCATGTAATTATAATTAATCTTGCTTGCATACTCCTGAAAGCGAAGCCTAGCAGACAACGTGAAACGCAGAATCCTCTTGTTGGTCAGCTCCTTTCAAGGGTGTTAAATGTCTGGCTTGGCACTTTGTTTTGTTGAACTAACTTTTCAGCCTGTTTTAACACGTGGAACCGCCTGAAACATGAGCCAGAGAGCCCACAGATCTAGCTCCATTTCGTTCTGGTCTGTCACTTTAGTGTTAGCATTTTCCTCACTCTTGTTTCCAGTTTGAGTTATGAAACCATTTCAGTTCAGTTTTAATAACCTCCCTGGCATGGCAAGCTCTACACAAGCTGCCAAACTGAATGCGTTGACTCTCTGTGATGAGGGCAGCAGCTCTGGCCTGGGGACGGGGAGGTAGATTTTCTATAAACGCATCCGTTTTCCATTACAGCCCTTTCTGATTTGGTAGCCGGCTGCCAGGTGCAGCTGGTTTCCTCCTCTACACACAATCACTTTTGACTTTGGTTTCTGAGTTTCCTTGTCTCCTGACTCACCCGTGATCCCCTGACTAAATAAACTACCTCGTGATGGATCTTCCTGGCTGAGGAGGGCATCCCGGGGCTCGGTGGCCACTAGAGGACTTAGCTGCACCCTACAGGACAAAACTCTGGCCAGTGACTTCTACGTGTGTTTGTGGAGGCTTCCATGCCCGCCAGAGAGAAACAGCTGTGCTACTTTAGAGAGAGAGCCCTCTTTGTGGAGTTAAAGCAGGATTCTAGTCTGCAAATGGATTTACATCTGAGCTGTAGGCATGCTTCAGGGGAAAGCTCTCCGAATCCTCACCAATGAGAATTTCCCCCAGGCCCTCCTTTGCCACAGAACAAATGCCAGGGCAGGAGTTCAAATATCTATTGTTCAGCTTCATCTTTTCTCAGAATTTGTGTTTACATAAGACACTGACACACTCATCTCATTGAATAAAGGACACGAAAAATGTCATTTCTTATTAAATGTTCTATAAACTGTAGACTTCATAGGCTGGTTTACAATACAGAGATACCCTGCTTTAAGTCAATAAAACACCTGAAATTCCAAACTTGTAAACAAATAGAAAAGTTAAGGTAATATATAAGAAGGGACCCAAAAAAACCCGGAATTTATTTATAAAAAATTGTATATTTATTCTTACATGTTTAAACTTCAGTCACCTTCAAGGAACTCTCCATTTGATGCAGTACACCTATGGAAACGCCTTTTACGCAGCTCAAAACAGTTTTTGAATATGTCGATTTTGATGCCTCTTACTTTTTCCAATGTTTTTTGTTTTATCTCTTCCATGTCAGCAAAACATTTCCCTTTGAGGATTTTTTTCATCTGGGGAAACAAAAAAAAGTCGCTCAGGGCAAAGTCAGGTGAATAGGAAGGGTGGGGCATGGGGGCCATGCGTTTTAGGTCAAAAACTGCTGAACACTCAGTGCAGTGTAGACAGGTGAACTTGTAAATCACCCATCATGAAATGGACAAACACATTGAAAGAATTACCCCCCAAAAATCACTGAAGCTGAATGCAGCCTCTCACAACAACACTAGCTGTATACTGATGCTGATGGGTTCCTAGAACACTTATCTAGTGGAGGAAGGCTGCACTACAAGGGACCCTCCCTCAAAAAGATAATTCCTGTCTTTTTTTAAAATCTCCCCCCTCCCCCAGTACAATTACTTGCTTTACAAAAAGATTGGCTGTAAGGAACTTTAAATACGTATGCTCTAGTAGAGCAATGATATAGTACAATTTCTTTATTCAAACAAGTTGAGTTATTCCTACAACAAAAATAGAAGAAAAACAGGTCAGGAACAGAGCCAAGGGGCTGCCCAAAACAGGTGTATAAATTCTCATTTGGAAATGTGGGCGCTTCTAATTTCCTTTGGAACCTCAGCTTAATCTTATTAAATTTCCACTAAAATGCTCTAGGGGAATTCAATGATGGAGTTGAAGGGTAAAGTTTCCTCGGGTTTTAGCTGCTTCTTAGTGAACATATGTTTGTGGCCTCTGAAAGCAGAGGAAGCAGAAACCTCAGAGAGTGCAAACTCCCTGTGAGAAGAGAGAGCAGTCATCTGGGTGTCTCATCACCTCTGAGTTCTCAACCTTACCTGATGTGGGTGCCCCCTGGGCAACTTATTCCCATGGGCATAGATGGCAAACTGCTGTATTGATTAAAATAGACCATGAATGAGGTGCAATTCTGCAGGTGCTGTTTGAAACCCAGTCACTTTATTCCCCTGCTCAGGAAAGTGCATTAGAATGCTAGTGAACAAAAGAAGTGTTATTACAAGAATGAACTCTTATTAGAATGTATGCCTATAGATTTTAAATTTATTACCTAAAAATTGTATCCTCAGTCACGCTTAGTGGCTCATGACTGTAATCCCAGTATTTTGGGAAGTCAAGGCAGGAGGATCACTTTAGGCAAGGAGTTCACGACCAGCCCAGGCAACATGGTGAGACCCGATCTCTAAAAAAACAAAAGCAAAAAAACTTTGGTATTCTCAAACTGTTTTTAGTACAACTTGTCACAAACCTTCTCTCCTGAGAGCTGCTTATACAATCTGCCCTTGCAAGAATATGGGGTGGGGGACACAGAGACATTTCCCTGTCCTTTGAATATGCAAAGTAAACTAGGCAGGGGCAGCCTTTCCTCTGAGCAGTTCCAGGTCCTAGCAGGCTTCCAAAGGGGATGGAGCTGCAGGAGGGAGTATAAAAGGAAGATCCTGAAAACTGCTCTCATATTCAGTGATCTATCACAGAAACAAAGAACTGAGTACCACATGTTTTCACTCATAAGCGGATCCTGAACATTTATCATAATACTATAAGAAAGGGATTGGAGCCGGGCTCGGTGGCTCAGCCTGTAATCCCGCGCCTTGGGAGGCTGAGTGAGTGGATTGCCTAAGCCTACGGGTTCGAGACCCGCCTGGGCAAGCGAGACCTCATCTCTACAATAAATCAAAAAATTAGCCGGGCGTGGTAGCGCGCGCCTGTAGTTCCAGCTACTCGGAAGGCTGAGGCGGGAGGATCGCCGGAGCCCAGCGGGTCGAGGCTGCGGTGGCCGGGAGCGGCCACTGCACTCCAGTCTGGGCGACAGAGTGAGACTCCAACTCAAAAAAAAAAAAAAAAAAGATAGATATGAGGGGGACCCTAAAAAACCCGGAATTTATTTATTAAAAAACCGTATATTTATTCCTACATGTTTAAACTTAAGTCACCTTCAAAGTACTCTCCATTTGAGGCAATACACATATTGAGATGCTTTTCCCACTGCTCAAAACAGTTTTTGAACTCGTTATTTTTTATGCCTTGTAGTGCTGCTGCTGTGTTTGGTTTCACCTCTTCCACATCGGCAAAACGTTTCCCTTTGAGAACTTTTTTCATCCAGGGAAGCAAAAAAAAAAAAAAAGTCACTCAGAGCGAGATCAGGCAAACAGGGAAGGTGGGAGCACCAGGGTCACGCCATTTTTAGTCAAAAATTGCTGAACACTCAGTGTGGTGTAGGCAGGAGCATTGTCATGGTGGAAGAACCAGTCACCTGTTGGCCACAACTCGGATGTTTCTTCTGCAAATTGTGATGCAACGTTCTCAAAACTTTCAGATAAAAACTTTGGTTGACCATTTGATCCAGGGGATCAAATTCCAAGTGTACTACAAGGGGCCCACCCTCCAAAAGGTAATTGCTGTTTTTTGGGGGTCCACCCCTCATAAATGGCAGATAAGCACAGTAAGATGTTTAATATCTATGGTCATCAGGGAAATGAAAACTGAAAATAC
>CAUYQG010079976.1:0-17527 GCA_963574415.1 Tarsius wallacei
TTGAGTTGGAATCTCACTCTGTCACCCAGGTTGGAGTGCAGTGTGGCACGCACGCTCATGACCACCCCAGTGTTGACCTATTGGGCTCCAGCGATCCTTCTCCTCAGCCTTCCAAGTAGCTGGAACCACAGGCGCGAGCTACCACACCCAGCTAATTTTTGATTTATTGTAGAGATGAGGTCTCGCCAAGTTGCCCAGGCGGGTCTCGAACCCACGGGCTCAGGCAATCCACTCACCTCGGCCTCCCAAAGGCGCGGGATTACAGGCTGAGCCACCGAGCCCGGCTCCATAATTGGTTTTAAAGAACTTTAAAGCTGTATGCTCTGACTTGTAATCTTTAACATAGTATAAATAAGCATCCAAATTTTATTGGTAAAGTTTTTTTAATATAAAAATATCTTGGTAAGGTTTTTAGGTGTTTCAGTACCTTAAATACTTGCCATGGAATAGATTCACACTGTTGTAAATATGCCTATTTATTTTTCAGAGCCTTAGCTGTGAGAAAATTTCCTAAAGGTATTTGAATGTTACAATGTTTTTAAAATCAAAGTTTGTATTAGATGAATTGGTGTTTATTTATTGAACTCTTATGTTTGTGGCACTGTGTTAGGCACTAATTTTTTTTTTTTTTGAACAAATGATTTCCCTTCTTAAGAAAAGTTTAATCTAGTTTGAAAAGAAACAATACTTGTTTTCTTTTTGTGATGAATGCTAAGATAGGTATAGAACAATAATTGAGAATTCATGAGAATTTCTATAGCAAGAGCAATATGATGAAAAAATTAGTGAAATAATGTTGAGAAAGTGTATACCCTTTGAAGGAATTGTGGGGTAGTACAGTGTTTTATGAGATGTGTTGGGAGATTGGAATGGCTAAATTGTAGCTGGTATTGCATGCTATGACAATAAGGAGTTGAGATCTTACTCTGTATGAATTGAAGTGGCATTTGTGATTCCATGGAATCTGAGTGACATTTTTAGAAGTTGTAGTATTTGGCTTGGATGGAAAACAGACCAGAAGCAGGGTAACCAAGTAGGAGTTTGTTGGTACTGCAAGTGAGAGAGGAGATGAGGACTTGAGAATGTTTAAACATAGGGTTAGAAAGGAAGGACCAGATATTTGGGGTGATGATGGTAAGAGCTAATAATTATTGATCTTCCTACTATCTGCTAGGCACTGTGCTGTGCGTGTTGCATGAATTGTCTCCTTTAATTTTAATATTCACAACAACTATAGATATTCTCATGAACTTGGCTTGTATATATAAGAAACTGAGGCTTAGAAAGAGGAAATCCCAAGGTCATAGAGCTAGTCAGTAGCAGATGCGGGCATAGGTGAAACAGCAAGCTGTGTAGGAGAACTAACTAGGTCCCAGATAAAGCACTATTATGTTTTCTCACCCTGGTGACTGGGAAATAGGAATGGGGAAGGAAGAGCTGGTTTATTGAAGGGGAGAGTCAGTGTTGGCTTTGGAGAACACACATTTGTATACAGAATACAGAGAGATTGCCTGACTGAATCCTGGCTCTGTCGCTTAGTAGCTCTGTGACCTTGACCACTTACCTAACCTTACCATGCTTCAGTTTCCAATATGTGACAAATAGGGATAGTAATGGTACTTACAAAGATTAAACCAACAGGTACCTAGAGTGCTTACATTATCAACCGATCTGTAGTAATCAATTACTGTAGGTGTTTGCTAGAGCATCATCAGTCATTACATAATTCTACAAAAATCCTGTTTTGAGGATGGATGGGGTAGTCAGTATAAAATGTGTAGCATGTTCTTTCTAGCAGTGATGTAAAGCCAGGGAGATGATTACCTGGATGGGCCTTCATAATTCCTTTTAATGCAGCCTTACTATAACTACAGTCTTTCAGAATTTCCATCCTTTTATGATGCTCAGGGCCAAACACAGGTTCTTCCTGTGATGTCTGGTTGCCCAATTTGTTCACTTTAGGAATATTGAACTGCTTGTTGAAAGGTTTAAGTTTGATACATTTTGGTATGACTTTCTCTGAATTTCTGTTTAAAAAATTTGCCTTTTTACTCTGTACCCTGGGTTTCCTTTATTTTCTGGCTTTGTCATACAAGGAACCAGAGTAACCTCTCTTCCCTGGGCCAGCCACAGGTTTCAAGGAAGCTAGAATGAAGTATTGACCAAGACCTCATAGGCTTAGGGAGAGCGGGGAGAGAAATAGGCAGTGTTGTTTGTTGATATCCTGAAATATGGAAAAAAGATAGTAGGTACACTTTTGTGCGCCATTGCAATCTTAGATTTCCACCCCCCCAAACCAGTGCCTTTATACATTTTTTCAAGTTTCTTTATTTGAATAACCCATCCATAAATTGAAAATACTTCATTAAGCGCATTTTTCTACTTTGGCTTAGCCCAAATGTATAATACAGAATAAATGTAGGCCCACACAACCATTTATTTCCATATTCACTCGTTAAGGATTATTATAATCATAGGTTGTAGGTTTTTTTGCCTTTTTTTTTTTTTTTGAGTCAGAGTCTCACTGTATTACCCACGCTGGAATGCAGTGGCATGATAATGCTCACCACAGACTCGACCTGGGCTCAGGGGATCCTTCTGCCTAAGCCTCCCAATAGCTGGAACTTACAGGAGTGTGCTACCATGCTTTGCTAATTCATTTTTATTTTTGGTAATTTCAGAATCAAGGTAAAAAGCTAGCTCTGGGGTGAGTGTGGTGGCTCACTCCTGTAATCCTAGTACTTTGGGAGGACGAGGCTAGAGGATTGCTTGAGCCCAGGAGTCAAGACTAGACTGGGCAACATAGTGAGACCTTGTTTCTACAAAAAAATACAAAAATTAGCTGGGCGTGGTGGTGTACACCTGCAGTCTCAGCTACTTGGGAGACTGAAGTGGAAGGATCACCTGAGCCCCGAAGGTCAGCGTTGCAGTAAGCCTTGTGACACTGCACTCCAGCCGGGGAAACAGAATGAGACCCTTACTCTGGGCGGGGGGCGGGAAGCAAACAAAAAGGCTCTGACCTAGATGTTTCATGTCAAAAATCTGTGATGGCCAGGCACGGTGACTGATGCCTGTAATCCCAGCACTTTGGGAGGCCAAGGAAGGAGACTTGCTTGCCCAGAATTCCAGACCAGCCTAGGCAAAATAGTGGCACGCTTATGGGCCACTACGGCCTCCAGCTGCTGGGCTCAGGCTCTGCCTCAGCCTTCCAAGTATCTGGAACTACAGACGCATGCTACCACACCCGGCTAGCTTTTGTGATTTATTGTAGAGACAAGGTCTTACCAGTTTCCCAGGCTGGTCTCAACCCCCCGGGCTCAGGCAATCCTCCCAAAGTGCTGGGATTACAGACTGAGCCACCACGCCCGGCCAGGGGTTACTTTTTAAAAACATGTAACCATTTCTTTCTAAGGAGGAATGGAATCTCCCACCCCCCAATTCATTTACTTCTTGGTATAAATGAATAATGTGGAAACATAAAGAAAAAGATAACGTGAAGCTATAGAACACCTTAAGAAATTTTGAGGGGTGGAATGCAGAAAGTTTGTGGTGCTTGGATGGGTAAAAACTGCATAGGAAAGAGAGGAAGGGTTACTGTCTAATTACATTGTACTTAATGCCAGACCTGATCAATACTGTGCTGACAGGTAGCATTCTGAAAGACATGCTGTGAGAAGTCGCTTGAAAATTTCATGCGCTATTAGGAAAAACGTCATATAGGAATTTGCAGTCCTAGCGGTGAAGTCCTTTGGCTTTTGGGAAATTTCTTAACCTATCTGTCTTTTTGTTCTTATCTGTAAAATTTTGAGGCAGGTAATGCTATCATTAACCCAGAAGTCATTTAATTTTCTGGGTGTTGTTTGTAGAATAATAGATTCTTATTTTAAAATAATTTATTAAATGCAAACTCTGACAGTTTTCCCTTATTGGCAGTCAACTTATTACTTTCCTCATTATTAGTTGAAAAAAGTTTGTTTTGAGTACGGCAGTTACTTGTAAGTGATTGTGTTCCAAAGGTTCATTTCTAAGATGATTGTTTAGACTGCAAACGATTTGCCCTTACAGTGTACCGCCACAAATAGCTGGCAAGTGCAATAAACTGTTCTCCCCCTGCCTGAGGGGCACAATATGTTGCTAACAATTCAAGCTGGAACTCTGAATTCATTTTCCGTGAAGGCATGGGTTGTTACTCAGGCTCTGTAGGGTCTGCAGTTCAAAGCCTTTATAGTATTTCCTTCCTGAAGTTGTCCCAGTGTTAGTATCTGAGGAGCTGGAGACCACAATCCTAACTTTGTAAGAATATATGACATCCTGACTTTCAATCAGATGTTCTTTAAAACACAATTCAGAGAATCAGGGTCAGTATTTGTCAAAAAGGGCTTGGGCGAATTGGTTCAACGCAAGTTAAACATGCCCCCAAGTGTAGTGAATTGTCAGTTATTATGGGATTGTGAATTGTCTTGTGGAATATTTCAGTTTGTAAAACTATCTTATTACTAAAGTGATTTTTATGAATTTTCTTGTTCATTTATTTAATTTAGAACTTTGGTAGGGTGTTCTATCCTTCTGGGACCTGCGTTTTAAATTCTACAAGGAGTTTTATAATACTGGGTCTATTAAATATATTTTAATTTTCCATATTCAATGACTACCAGATTTTGCCTTAATTTTCTCAAGAGAAGAATGTATTTATTATCCACTATAGAAATATATTAAAAATAGATAAAGGTGCTTATATTAATACAAATATGTGGCATTAAATTATATTCCTAATGAACTTTCTGTTTTAAGCCTTTAGTTGGGAATCATTCTGATGGTTATTGCTTAACACATCCAGTATTGGCAAAAAAGTTACATGGTTAAGCTTAGAGGAACAGATATTCCCTTGCTTAAATAATTCAACTGATGTGTTTTAACTTGCTTATTCTTTTTTTTTTTTTGAGTTGGAGTCTCATTTCATCGCCCAGGCTAGATTGCAGTGGCATGCTCATGGCCACCCCAGCGTCAACCTGCTGGGCCAAGGAGCCAGAACTACAGGCACACGCTAACTACAGGCACACGCCAGGCTAATTTTTTGATTTATTATAGAGATGAGGTCTCACCAAGTTGCCCAGGCTGTTTTCGAACCCGTGGGCTCAGGCAATCCCCTCACCTCGGCCTCCCAAAGTGCTAGGATTACAGGATTGAGCCACCGTGCCTGGCCAACTTGCTTATTCTTTAAATATAATTTTATTAATCTGATCAGTCTCGCCCTGGCAGATGTCCTACATTTCAAGCATATAGTCCTGCATTATAGTTAGAAAAGTTTGTAGAGAGAGATTATTCAATCTTGTTTCTAAGTGTATGGATTGCAATCTAGTGGACTTGAATAAAGGCTCTGAATAACATTTCGAGAGAGTATTTATTGTTAAGGAAACTTCTTGGTCCTTTGTCTAATTTTCAATTAACCTGGCAGAAGAAGAAAGGCTGTGTGTCTTCTAAACTTGGTTATTTTAGTTCTAGTTAATTAGCTCCAAAAATATCATATACTGAGTCAGTGGGCGTGGAAGTCCAAGGACCTAACCCATTCTGTTGGACCTGTGGGCCTCAGTTTCTGTCACTTGTGGAATGTGGGGTTAGAGAGTATGGTATCTAAAGTTTCTGCCATTGTGAAATGTGTGATTCTGTTATTCATCTCTTTATTCATGTCATTTATGAAATGGTGTAAATGGTGTTATCTTTTTTCTCCTAATGTTTTTTGATTTTTGCTGGTGTGTTGTAAAGAATGTATGAGATCTTTGGGAAAGTTGCTAATCAGTCTGTCATCAATATACATTGAACTCTGGAGAGATGACATTTTGCGTAAAGCCACGTCAACCAACCCTTATTTTCAAGAAGGCTGCTTCAAATCGTGGCAGGTTTTGATTCAACAGAATTTATTAGACATTTATTATTCGTTTAATTCTCACAATAACTCTGATTTATTGCAGTCTCCTTTTTGGCATGTAGTATTCTTTCCAATGGTAATTTCTCTACCATTCACACTGTAAGAAACTTAGGCAACCATGTAGTGTTACTTTAAAGGGAATTAACCAGGATTTTTGGCATTTGGCAAAATATTAGGAATTAGGTCTTTTGGGTGTTGCTGTTTGATGAGGAAAAATTATGCTTTCTACTCAGGCTATAAGAATAAAAAGTTCTTGTCGGGCGCGGTGGCTCATGCCTATAATCCTGGCACTTTGGGAGGCCAAGGTGAGAGGATTGCCTGAGCCTGTGGGTTCAAGACCAACCTGGGCAACTTGATGAGACTTCATCTGTACAATAAGTCAACAACAAAAAAAAGATAAAAAATTCGTTACTATAACCTTTTGTTCTTGTCTTATCCTTTTATTTCCTTTTTCTATGGAAGATACAAGGCAGGTAGGAAAGGAGGAAATACAGGTACTCCCTACTTTTATTTTCAGTGCTTCCTTGGAAGCTGCATTTTTAAAAAATCAGATCTCACTTTGTTACCCAGGCTGGAGTGCAGTGGCACGTCATGGCTCACTGCAGCCTTTACTTCCTGGGCTCAGGCGATCCTTTCGCCTTAGCCTTCTGCGTAGCTGGACTACAGGCCCAGACAACTGTATTGTGAAGTAGAACCTCATTTTCCTCTCACTATTCTGAGGAAAGATTGCAGTGATCTTTTTCTTCCTTCAGATGGCACTCTCTATTCTTATGTGTTTGGTTAGTGCTGAGCGTTTAAAAAGAACTATACAATTTGCTCACAATGTTTACTGAGGTTATATAATCTCTTAGGATCTACATAGCAACTCTGTGGGTTAGACATTTTATGAAAGAGGAAGCCAAACTTCACATAGCTGTGTGTGACTAGTAATTGCTAGATTCCCAATCTGCTGCCTTTGGGTCCTTCAGTTTCACCACTGTCATGATGCCTACTGTATGTATATTTGACTGCTCAGAACAGATTCAGAAACTAACGTAAATAAAATGAGTGAGCAGATTAATGTTTATTGAAACATTTATTGAATAAATATTGGTTGAATTATTGAATTTGTGAAAAAGGGAACTATATATAGTGCCCTTCTTATCACGACGGTCACCGGCTATCTGATACTTCTTGAGGAGGAAACTGGGCAACCTGGGGACCACTTCTTGCCCTATTGTTTAGCTTAAGATTTTATTTTCAGTGGTAAGTGTAATGTCCTTGACAGCACTGGCTAGAATGCAGAAGTAACAGAGCATTTTAAAATGCCATTGTATGAGGGGCAGCCCTACAAGTGAAGAATATATGTGGTCATTACTTGGGGTGAGGGATAGTTGTAGTAGTTCTATATGTCAAGAAGATAAATGTGTGAAAATTCACAAGACTGTAATAGCTTCATTCTATGATCTTTTAGGTAGGTAGTAAGTTGCAAAATTTAGCCACAGAACCAGAACAGAGCTAAGGTATCAAAGTCAGCTATCCAAATGTCTGCAGGAAGTCTCACTCAGTAAAAGCAAAGCCACTGTTGATTTACTTTATTGACCATCTCATTTCCAGAACGTAAAGGGAATAATCATGGGAGCCAATACTCTAGTCTAATTTTGACTATGAGTGCTTAACTAGAAAAGTTAACCTAACAGGAATCCTGAGAGAAAGACCATACCATCCATTCAACAAATGAGTTGAATTAAATGCCTTCCATATGCCAAGTACTGTTCTAGATGTTAGAGGTTTCACAGTAAATACAGCAGACAAAATCGCTGTTGTTAAGGAGCTTTCATTTTAAGAGCTTACAATGGTCTGTTGTCCAAAACAACTAACTTCATGGTTACTTAAATGCAATGACCTTAACTTTCACTTCATTTTAGACACCTACTTACGGGGCCACACTCTGGATGCTGTGGTCATCTGGGACTGTGTGTTGCAGAATTCTAAAGATTCCAACATCCTTCTTTCCTGCATTGTCTGTTCGTCAGTCTCATAGGGACCTATACTTCCTTGATTACCTGTATTTTCTCCTTGTCTGCCAACATTTGCCTGACCTCTTTCTTTTTCCTACCTAGTCTGTGTCCCATTTTGACTGTAAGGACTGTTCTTTCCACCTCTACCCTTAGATCCCTTTCTTTTTTGCTTCTGCTGCTGCCACCCATGAAAACTACCGTTTCTAGATCAGTGATACAATCTGCATTGTCTGCTATTAGACCCAAGAACTGAATCTTGCTTGGAGAATCTCAAATATCTGGGAAAATCTGTACCATCACAAACTCATGGTTTTCAGCCTCTGCTGAGTCCACCAGTAAATCCTTTTATTTTTCCTTCATCACTACCCTTTCCCATTTGGCTATTCTTCCAATAACTATTCGAAGTTACTTAGTCCTCAACTCTGAACCCCCAGACCCTGTCTCCTAGCAGACAACCTTGCCTATTGGCTGGGTGAAAAAACTGAGACTGTCATTCTTGAGCTCCTCAGTTTCTGGCCTTATGCCTGTTAAGTTTCCTATATATGCAACTATCCTTGCCTCCTTTCTTTCAGCCTCAGAGAATCATGTGCCTCCTCCTCCTTTTCCCCCCCCAGCCTAACCTCACGTATAAGTGAGGGTATAACCTTGATCCAGGCTACACTTACGTCCTCTATGAATTTTGTCCTTCACTCATTCCTTCTCTTGCCCCTATCTTCAGTGTTTTCCCTGTGCCAGTAAATTGACTCTCCTGGAGAAGGAAACAAAAAAGACCCTGAGGTATAGCATTTGCCCATTTCCATAGTGTAAACACCCTCACTGTGACTGATTTTAAGCTACCAACATGACGCCACTGATGCTGGAAAGAAGTACACATAGTCAGAGCTGATAGGACATAGCTGCCCACACTGCCAGCCAACTCCTTTCTTACAGCCTAAAAATATGGTTCTCCCAATTCTAAAACCAACCGGTCAAAAACGCCTAATTTTTTAAAAAAACCTTCTTTGACTTATGGCCTTTTTCTCTCGCTCCTCTCTATTTTCTCTTTTTCTTTTCTAACCCTACCTTCTCAGAAGAGTCTATACTTGCATATTTTCTTATTCTCTCTGATATTGGAAACCATGGGTGGCGTTGAGGTTAGTTGTCAAGAAGGTGTACATTTTGAGCATTGCTGAAATTGGAATGAAAGGCATAGTGGACTTAGTATCTATTGATACTAAGTCAGAGAAGTTGGTCACTGGTCTAATAATGTACAGAGAACACAGATCTCCTGGTATAGGGTGTTTTTTCACTGACAGCAGACTCTGCACACATGCAGAGTCTTAGCTCTTCTTGTGTGTACTTTCCAGGCGACAGTACCATCTATCCAGTTAACCAAGCTAATATTCAGAGCATTGTCCTGATGCCCCCCTTCCCTTCACTTCTCAATCCACTTCATCACCAAAATTGTGCTCGTTCTCACTCCAGGATATTTACTAAAATTACACCTTTCTCCTCACCTTTTGCTTGGAGTATTACACCAGTCTCCAAATTGGTTTTTATGCAGCTAGATTTTTCTTCCTAAAATCTGTCTTCCATATTGCCACTAGAATGAGCTATGTTCTGAAGATTGATTATGCCACTCACATGTTTCAAATAATTCACGGCCTTCTTATCGCTTGTAGCAATGGTTGTCAGTCTTAACTGTTCATTGGAATCACCTGTGAAGCTTGTTGAAAATACTGATGTTTAGGTTCCACTATGGATTTACTGGATTAGAGTCTCTGATGGTGGGGCCCAGACGAACTCTATCGGTGATTCTGATGAGACCCACTCACTAGACAGTAGATTAAAGCCCCAGTCTCTTAGTATAGCATCCAAAGCCTTTCACCGTCTTGTCTTTGGCAACCATTCCCTCCATCCTTGTTTTTCCTGTTTCTCTTTTTACAGTTGTGATACCAAACTTACTGTAATTTCCTCAGTGACTTAACTTGAACTGTTTTTTTCTTTCTGTAATGCTTTTCTTTCCTCCTGTTCTTTGTTTACCAGTACAACTTCTACTTAATCTTTATGAAGCTTTCCTGACAACTCAAATTGGGTTAAGTGCCCCTTAGCATTTGTATTGGTTTACCTTTGCCACCATAATGTGATCTTATTGAGGACAGAGACTGAAATTGCTTTTTTCTTCAGTCAGAGTCTTACTCTGTCACCCAGGCTGGCGTACAGTGGCACTATCGTGGCTCAATTTCAGTCAGCCTCAAATTTCTGGGCTCAGGCAGTCCTTCTGCCTCAGCTTCCTGAGTAGCTGAGACTACGGGTGTGTACTACCTTGCATGGCTAACTTTTTGATTTTTTGTAGAGATGAGGTCTTGCTATGTTGCCTATACTGTTTAAACTCCTGGGCTCAAGCAATCCTCCCACTTTGGCCTCCCAAAGTGCTGGGATTACAGGTATGAGCTGCTGCACCCAGTCCTGAAATTACTTTTGTGTTTTTTATTCTTAGTGTGTGGCATGAGTGTTTTGTAAATGATAGCTAAATAAATAAATAATAAACAGGAGGAGAAATGTGAAGCAAATCCCGAATATAGAGAATAAAGAGTTCCTAAAGTTCTAAGAAGAGTTAGGTAAAATGCCATGGATACAGTCTTTTGAAGGGAAAGTGTTTGTAAGGCGATCATACACAGAATCTTTACTGAAAAACTGGAAAGAAAAGATAAGATAAAGTAGCCAAATGAACTGATTATAAGATCACATGTATAGAAGAAGGAAAGCAGGATACAAAACAAAAAATATATATACATATAAAACATATAGAATAGGAACACAGTCCTAGTAGAATGAGCTGAGATTTTGAAAAAGGTTCAGTTTGACCTTTTACATTTTATTTGTAGAAATGGAAAATGACAAATAAATAAATTACTTTAAAAAAGTAATAGAAAGTCAGATATAGAGAATGAATGAGACTTCTCAATTTTTGTGTTGTTTCTATCTTCTCTAACATGGAGAGTGATCTACATACAGACTATTAAAGGGGGAAGTTAGAAAAATATTTGGAGAAAACTGGGAATGCAATTGTGCCAGAACCTGTGGAGTTCACATCTCTTGATCAGATTCCGAGAAGATTTGTTAATGTCATTGCCGAACTGCTAATCTTTGAGTAATTATGTGAAATGTGAAAACACGTGGAAGACCCTAGGAAAGCTCTAAGATTAAAAGGGATATAGATTCATAGGTTTTAGCAAACTTTGATGTCACCTCCCTAAAAGACTCTAGAGTTCATTTTTAAAGGTTTTAGATAATTACAGAAGGAAAGATGAGCAATAAAAGTTATGTGGATTCTTTAAGAAGAATTTATTCCACATAATGCAGTTTCTACTTTTGACAGGAAAGGCTACCTGCAGCTGAATGTTTCAGCTGTAATATAGTTAGATTTCCATAGGATGTTTGACAGTCTAACCTTGGAGGTGTGAAGGAGAATTGGACCATACTATGGGTACAGTTATTGAACAGTGGCACTCAGTCTCAGTTTAGTTGCTTGCTGGCAGCCTGGTGGGAAGTCGTGGGCTGACGTTTTTGACACTGTTCTACTCATCAGTTTAACACCTCCTCCCCATTTCTCACTTTTGGCTGGTAATCTTGCTGTTTATTTCACCAAGAAAATAGAAGCCTCTGAAGACTTCTTGGTCTTCTCACTGCCAAATATACTAATCTTCCTACGTGTGTTTCATGTACTCTGACATCCATCTTATTCCATGAAATGAACTGTTGCTGTTCCCGCCCTGAACAATCGATCCTCTTCATTTTGCCTCCTCATTGTTCCTGGAAGGATCTCTTCTCATCCTAGTTTTTCATCTGTTTTCCTTCCTCTGTTGGAGAAATATGCTATACCTCACTTACATACATGCTATAATATCAATCTTTCTTTTCAAACCTCACTTGTCTCATGTCCCCTCCAGCTACCACCCGTTTCCTTGCTGCTTTATGGCAGACCTTTTCAAAAGAGTTGTCTAAGCTGCTTGCATTCATCTCCTCACCACTGTTTCCACCCCACCAAGACCATTCTTTGGAAAGGTTGTCAGTACCTTCCATGTTGCTAAATCCATTGGCCAATTCCCAGTCTTCATCTTACTCTACCTCTCAGAAATGCTTTATGCCACTGATCACTTTTTCCTGTTTCAGGCTGTCTTCACCTGGTTTCTGGGAAACACCACACTCCTGATTTTTCTCCCACCTCACTTGCTTTTCCTTCTGTCTCCTGTGCTGGATGCTTCTCCTTTCTCGGACTCTCTTGGATTCAATGTCCAGTGCATCAAGCATAGATTTATCTCAGTGCCCTGGAACATACTTTTTCCAGATACCCACATGACCCATTTACTTATGTCATTCAAATTTTTGCTTATATATTACCTCTTCATTGTCAACCCTATCTATAAAAGCATTTCTATCACTCTGTACCCTTATTTTGTTTTACTTTTTTTCATAAAAACTAACATTACAATAAATGTTTGGGTTTTTTGTCTGTCTCTACACCAGATTCCTTGAGGGTAGGGATTTTGTTTTTGTACTATATCCAGTACTTAAAATAGTAGCTAAGTAGTTCAGTAAACACTTGTTGAGTTACCCTAGAAGGATGCAGCTGAAAAAAAATTTGTTGAATTAAATGACATATTGATGAAATTTCTGATGACATAAAACTAGGAGGTGTATCTAATACATTAAATTAGGGTTTTTTTGATGATGTGTGTGTATTTCTTTTGTTTTGTTTGTTTTTTACATTTTATTAGTCACTGTGTGAGAGAAAGTGAAACCTATTATTTTTCTGGGAAGGTCATCTATATGATTATAGGTATTTGTTACTATGCTTTTCATTTATGATACATGTTAAGAATTTGTTGGTACAAGTTTTATTATGTCATTATAATAATAGTTGTATTAGATATTGACATTATAGTAATAATGTTGAATTTAAAATCTGGTATTATTGCTACAAAAGGCAAAAAGTATAAGATAGGACCCTTGGCCTTAAGAAACTTGCCATCTGGAGTAAGATGGTTATAGATAAGTAACTACAGGATGTGTCTGTGTAGTTTGGAAATAGAGGCAGTTACATATAATGCCCTAAGGATGTCTTTAATCTAGTAAAAATATATCTATATTTCTAGACTTTCTGTATACCTAGAATAATATAGGGTGATAAAAATTAGAATATAGTTGTGTATAAAGACTAGAGACAGAGTCAAGGAAGCCACAGATGACTGTGCTGGCAATTAGAATTATGATCTTGGATCAAATGAAACTCCATGTATATCCAAGTCAGCCTTTGCAAAATAAAGAGATAAAGAAGCCATGCTGGTTTAAGAGCATTAGAGAAATCCCTCAGCTTGGCCTAGAAAATGCCCCTCGATCAGAGAGAGAAGCAGCGAGATCTAGTTAAGTGTCAGCTTTCACTTCTTTCTTAAAATTTCCGTAGCTTTAGAGGGTACAAGTAGTTTTTGGTCTGGGCTTTAAGTGTACCCTCCACCCCTATCTGCACACACTGTACCCGACAAGTGATTTTCCGTCCCTCCACCCCTCTTCCCCTTCTGAATCTCCAGTATCTGTTATACCATTCTCTATGTCTTTGTTTTGGTTTTCATTGTTGTGTTAGTTCTCTTAGGATGATGTTCTCCAGTTCCATCCAAGTTGCTGCAAAAGATATTATTTCATTAGTTTTCATAGCTGAATAGTATTCCATAGTGTATGTGTGTGTGTGTGTGTGTGTGTGTGTGTGTGTATATATATATATATATATATGTGGTATTATATATACATATATAATATCACATAAGCAATCCCACCACTAGCTATCTGCCCAAAGGAACGGAGGTCATTGTATGAAAGAGAAACTGCACCTGCATGTTCATCGCAGCACAATTTACAGTTGTCAGCTTTTGCTTCTAATGGCCACACCCAGTTAGCTGGAATAATTTTAGTTTGTGGTAGTCCAAGCTAGAGGTTGCTAGTTGTCACAGCAATGAATATAATGCCATCTCTAGCCTCATAATTTGACTGATAGTGTTTTCTTTCATAATTTAGAGTTTAAAAATAATATGCATGCATGACTTTTATTAGCTCAGGAGGCAGCAGGAGCAGGTATGGAAAGCGTATTAAGACTCCATTCCAGGATTGGTCCATGTGGTTGAACAGTTGCTGTACTGGTTACTAGTGTTCTGCCGCGGAATAAGGGGTTGAGACTGAAATCTATCCTGTGCTTTGATACTGTGTGCCCTGATGAGGAGTTGCACCCATCAGGAAAGGATGTTTTTTCCTGATTTGCTCCAAACCTTGTGTAGTCGTACACAGCTCTGTCCCATTTCTTGCCTGGTTTATCCTCAAGTGCCTAGAGTAATGTGTAGTACAAGAAATGTTTGCCAAGCTGAAAGGAACTCAAGGCAGTTCTCTAGATTTGAGCATTTTGAAGCAATTAAAGATCATTCTGCTTTAAAAGGTAAACTTCCATGTTTGCCTCATATCTATAATAAGGAAAACATGTTTCATGCTTCTTCCTGATATTAATAAAAACTGAAGGGCAGTTTCTCTCGCCCATGCCAGCTCTGGTATGTCTCTCTCCTTTCTCTAATAAACTTTGTTTGGGGAAAAAAAAAAAAACCTATGGCAAAGGAGAGACCAAATAACTAAAAAGCAGCATCTTGTTGCAATCCCAGAAGTAGAAATTTATTTTTTAGAATTCTAGAAATAGCCTCCATTGTATTGTACACAAAAGACTAATTCATTTTTAAAAATCAATAAGTATACGATATTTGGTGGTGATTAATAAACTTGATGTTTGGCTTTAGTATTTTCTGAGTTCTCATATATCCTTAAATACCTTTCACCCTGATAAAAGAGTAATAACTTGACTATACCTAGGAGCTTTGAGTTGAAAACCTTTTTTTCTTGGTAGTATGTGGATGATACTCCACTGCCTCCTAGATTACACTGTTAAGACTGATGTTGGTCTAATTTGCCTCTGCAGTTAACGTGTGATTCACCTGGAGGTTATAAATTAGGAATTGGAAGAGGAAGGGTAGAGGGTGATGACTGAGTTGCTTTATTCAGATCACTGTGTTCCAAGACTCCCTCTCTCAAGAGAATTCTTGAAGTAGGCACTTTTTAGTGAGCTCTTGAGATTTAAAAAGTTCATTGACTGTTTCATACATCGTATATGAAGACTGACCACTGATTTTTATTAAAATTATTTGTGATTTGCTGTTGTCATTAATATGTTTGTCTTTTTTTGTAGGTGAAGCTTTATTTTAAGAATATTTGTTTCATCTTGTTTATGAGCCCAAATTATATAGACTCTAAATGTTACAGAAGTGTTGAAAGACTGGTAAGTATGTAATGTAATGAATACTTCTTAATATGCAGAGCAAAAGTGCCCTCTAGCACCCCTACTAGTGCAGGTAGACGTAACAATGGAAATTGTATGAGTATTGGATAGGATAATTCAGATTTTCTGTCATATGCAGATTATGGAGTATTATATTGGAAAATAAAAAAAAGTTCAGTAAGAAGTTTGGGTATATGATTACTATATCAAAATAAACCTATTTCCCATATGATTACTAATTACCAGTTTTATGTCATAATTAGAGTATATAATGAAAAAAAAAATCCCATTCAGAATAATAGTGTAAAATATAAAGCACCTTGGAATAAACCTAATAAGAAATGTGTAAAACCTACTTTATGAAGTAACAGCAATTTCTGCTTCAAGGAAATAATAGGATAAATGTGCAAGTAGTTTAAGGGTGTTCATTGCACCTTTGTTTGGGGTAATAAAAAACAGTAAATAATCTAACTATTCAGCAATAAGAGATTGGCTGTGTAGTTATAGTATATCTATAATATAATAAAATATATTTAATAAGTACCTGTAGTAGAATGCCACAGAGCTATTAGAGAAACCATATGAAAAACTTTTCAAAATATTTAAATAAGGCCAGCCTCGGTGGCTCAGCCTGTAATCCCAGCACTTTGGGAGGCTAGGTGAGTGGATTGCCTGAGCCTGTGGGTCCAAGACCATCCTAGGCAACTTGGCTAGACCTCGTCTCTACAATAAATCAAAAATTAGCTGGTCATGCTAGCGTGCACCTCTAGTTCTGGCTACTCGGAAGACTGAGGTGAAAGGATCACCAGAGCCCAGCAGGTCAACCCTGCGGTGGCCGTGAGTGTACCACTGTACTCCACCCTAGGTGACAGAGTGAGACTCTGACTAAAAAAAAAAAAAAAAAAAAAAAAAACTATATCTATCTATCTATCTATATGAAACAAAGTAAGTGAATATCCTATTCACGTAAGCATGTATTTTGTGTACATTTTTAAATCACAAAAAACGTGCATTTATGTGTATATTATGAAATTTTTTTACTGATGTGGCATCTTACGCTTTTATAAAGTGAGATTAGAGTATTTCTTCATTAATTGTCATATCTAAAAATTCATGTTGATTTTTATTATCTTCTAGAAGGTAGGCTCTAATTCTTTTTTTTCCCACCTTTAAATTTTTATTTTAAAAATGTGGGGTACAATTCAGGATTATGTATACAAATATTCATTGTGCAGGTACCCTTGTTGATGAGGTGTGCCCCCTCTTCGCCAGGCAGTTTCCACTACTACCAATCCCACCTCCCCACTGCTCCCATGCCCCCAGAGTTTCCCTCTACTGCCAATCCTTTTTTTATAGTATTACGATAATTGTTCAAGGTCCACTTATGAGTGAGAACATGTGATACTCAGTTCTTTGTTTCTGTGAAAGATCACTTAGTATTATAGACTCTAAGTCCATCCAGTTTGCTGTGAAGTTCATGATTTTGTTCTTCTTTATGGCTGTGTAATATTCCATCGTGTATATGTACCGTATTTTTCTTATCCAGTCCTCTTTCGATGCGCAGTATGGTTGGTTCCATGTTCTTGCTACTGTGAACAATGCTGCGATAAACATATGTGTGCAGGTATCTTTTTTATAGAGTGATTTGAGTTCTTCCAGGTATATTCCCTGTAGGGGGATTGTGGGATCAGATGGAAGGTTGATTTTTAGAACTTTTAAAAATTGCCACTCTGTTTTCCACAGAGGCTGTACTAGTTTACATTCCCACCAACAGTGTAGAAGTGTTCCCTTTTTGCCACATCCTCTCCAGCATCTGTTATTTTTTGAGTTATTGATGATGGCCATTCTGACTGGAGTTAGGTGGTCTCTCGGTGTGGTTTTAATTTGCATTTCTTTGATGACTAGTGAGGCTGAACATTTTTTCATGTATCTGTTGGCTGCTCGTATGTCTTCTTTTAAGAAGTATCTATTCATATCTTTTGCCCACTTTGTAATGGGGCTGTTTGTTTTTTTCTTTTCAGCATGTTCTAGTTCCTTGTAGGTCCTAGAATGTTAGGCCTTTGTCAGACAGAGAGTTGGCAAAAATTTTTTCCCAGTCTGTGGGCTGTCTCTCTGCTCTCTTGATGGTTTCTTTGGCTTTGCAGAAGCTTGTCAGTTTGATGAGGTCCCACTTGTCTATCTTATCTCTTATGGCATGGGCGCTTGGGGTTTTGATCGGGAATTGGTTGCCAGTTCCAATTTCCATAAGAGTGT
>CAUYQG010079977.1:0-34053 GCA_963574415.1 Tarsius wallacei
GAAAGACTTTACTTCCCCCTCCTGATGAAGCTAGGCTTAGCTGAGTAGGTTATTCTTGGTTGAAATTGTTTATCTTTGAGAACTTTGAGGATTGGGCTCCGTGCTCTCCTAGCCTGAAGTGTTTCTGTAGATAAATCTGATGCTCTTCTCACTGGTCTTCCCTGGTAGGTAGTCTGGCCTTTTTCTCTTGCTTCCTTTAGGATGTTTTCTTTTATTCCTACTTTGTTTAGGTGAATTATTATGTGTCTGGGAGTTGGTCTTCTCATTTGTTGTCTTGCAGGGGTTCTCCATATCTCTTGTGTTTGAATTTTCCAATCACTTATGAGATGAGGGAAGTTTTCTTGAATAATTTCATAGAATGTTTGTTCTAGGGTGGTCTCTGTCTCTCTTTCTGCCTCTGGAAGCCCAATTACTCTTAGATTTGGCCTTTTTAAATACTCGCTTATCTCTTGAAGGTTTTGCTCTGTCTTTTTAAGCTTCTTGTCTTTGTTTTTGACAGTTTGGGTTAGTTCTATATTTTGATCCTCAAGCTCTGAGTTTCTTTCTTCTGCTTGGCTAATTCTTCTTTCCATGCTTATTAGTTTGTTATTTATTTCAATCACGGTATTCTTTAGTGCTGTTTTCTCAGTTATCAACTCCATCCTATTTTCCTCTTGTCTTGCCTCAATTCTTTTTATTTTCTCTATTAATGTCTTGATGTCTGAGTTTGTAGTACGTGACCAGGATTTCTGGGGGCTCTTCATTGTTTGTGTTCCAAAGTTTGTTTTCTCAGTGTCTGACATCTCAAGGGTCTGTGTGAGACCTATATTCTTTGGGTTTTTCTTCATTTGTGTAGATTTTCCTCCCCACTTCCCTCCCCCTTCTTTAATTCGGTTGTTTAGGGAGGGCAGGGTTGCTTTTACTTCTGTTTGCTCAATCTCCTATTCTTCCTTATGTAAATCCTCTAGCTTTGTGCAAATCTGAAGCTGGACTGTGGGTTGGGAGCTCTACTTTTTTGCAGTTTTGAGGTTTATTTGAAGGGGGAGATGTGATTCAAAATCTATCTGCAGATCCCAGTATCCACTGACAGGTGTATGGGTATCTTGTTACCCACTTCCCACTGTCTTGCAATCTGTCCATGCAGTGATGGTGTATGTTTACTTCCTGAAAGCCAAATGAGGTAAGAGAAAGGAAAAGAATGGAACAGGGAAAGGGGGGGGAGAAGAAGGTGAAGAGAGAGAAGAGCTGAGGGTCACCTGGGGTGAGAGAAAACAGGCAAACATACCGACTAACAAATGAAAAGAAACACAAAGACAGAAAGAAGTAAAAAAAAAAAACCTATAACATACAGACAATCTTACAAACACACAAGCCAACCAACCTTCCTATTGATATATTATTCCCCTACACAAACAGGTAGTTTATAGAAAAAAAAAACAATAAATAAAAATAAAAAACAAATCAGTAAAATAACAGAAAAACAAATACAAGTACAAAAACGTTATCAATAACAGTAAGGAGAGAGAGAAAAGAGGAGAAAAATGAGTAAAACAAACAGACAAAGAATAAAATAAAAAGCAAAAAAAAGATAAAAACAAGGAGCCAGGTTTGCTCTGAGATCGATCCTGGAAGTCTGTATGTCCTGGATTGTCTGTATGTCCTTTCAGCTCTGATCTCTAGCTCTTATCACAGGCTGGTAGGGCTGTTCACAGCTAGGGTCAGATGCCTCCGGCCTGTATGTGTCCAATCCAGTATGGGAGAGGGACTTCTGTCTCTCCCAGTTTGATGCGATTACCTTAGGTCCTAAGTTGGAGGCTGGTGGAGCTGGGCAGGGCAATGCAGGTCTCTGCCTGGTCTCAGGGCTCCAGCTGATCTCTGGTCCCACAGGACTGGGGGCCAGCCAGGAGAGGTGGAGTGTGCGATGGCCTGGTGTTGCAGGTCAGCATAGCGCAGGGTGGCTGGAGGTGGGGTGGTGCAGCCAGCAAGGGAGCCCTGCACAGGGCTGGGAACCAAGGGCTGCCCAGAGCAGGACAGGGGTGGCTTGGGGCAGGGTGGTGCACCTGGGGAGGGAGCCTGGAGCTCCATGGGCCAGAAGCTGAGGGTCACCTGGGGTGAGGCAGTGCAGCTAGGGAGGGAGCCCGGAGCTACACGGGCCAAGAGTCAAGGGCTTCCTGGGGTGGAGCGTCTGGCTGGCAGGGGGGAAAGCAGAGTCTGTATGGACACTCACTTTCATGGAGATTTTCACAGTCCCACCTGTCCCATCACCATCTTGCCAGAAGTCTGACATTTCTTCTTTTAAAAGGTAGTGAAGCTTTCAGGATTCAAAAGAAGCATTTTTAATGGAATTAAATAAATGGCAATTAATATTTTGTCTGATATAATTACTCGTCTCTTCTCAAAATAATTTTTTTCTACTGATTTGAAGACTCAAACTCATTTCTTTTTGTGTTTAAGAAGGAATGAGAAGGTTTATAATATACACGTTTTGACCTCTGGAAAAAAATGAAATCGTAACTGTTAGAACTGGAAAGTATCTTAGAGATCATGTTATTCAGAGTCTAATTTTACAAATAAAAATCAGAGGACTTTAAATACTTGTCAAAATTGATAAAATGAATTAGAGGCAAATCTGAGAACAAAACAAAGTGACTCTCAGTTCAATCTATGACCAATTTAGATTTGGGAGAAGCAGATGCAAATACAGGAAGATAAAAGCAAATTATGAAGACTTCTAGGTTCAAATTTGAAGATAATAAATTAATAGAAATCTTTCTGGCCATTGAGATCTAAATGAATTGCCCTGGATCCTAGCCTATAACGGAGTAGGAATTTAAAATGCTGCCTAAGATTCCTATGAATTTCCACGGTAAGAGGGATGAGAGGATAGATGCTCATGTTATGTTAACCTCTTTTAACTCAAGGGCTTGCTATGCCTGCTGCACAAAAAGCCTGCTGCACAAAAATCCCAATACACTCAAAGCAGTTGTTGCAGTAGAGAAAGAATCTAATAATTGTAGGGCAACTGAGCAGGATGATGGGAGATATTTCTTAAACTCAGAATTTTTAAAGGTAATTTGATGAACAGGGACTAGGGAATTATGACTGCTGATTGGTTGGTGACGAAATCATAGTGTCAAGATTGTCTTTGTGTGCTGAGTCAGTTTCTGGATGGAGGATTACAGGTCACTAGCTCAGTTGGTGTCAGGGGATCTGCCAATATACAAAGTCTGAAAAATATCTCAAACAATACAATATAATAGTGATGTTATCTTATAGGAGCAATTGGGAAAGTTACAAGTCTGCTGTGTGACTCCCAAGCAATAAACAATTAAGAAGCCATGCTAGCAAACAATGGCTGGTTACTATTTAACTATACTATATTTTAAAAGAATTCACCATTAAGGAATCACCATGACCTGAGGATCCTGGAAGGCGTGCATGAAAAATAAGCTCACCAATATTGCAGGCAGCTTTTCCCAGGGATCAAGACATGAAGATAATTGATTATGTGCAAGCAGCCATGCAGGGAGAAAGAAGCTTAAGAACAAAAGATTTAACTTTTAACTGTACCCACAACTTTGTAGGATTGGGTTTCTACCACAGTTTTTGCCCAGTGACCATATATTAATTTTATATAGGTGGTTTCAGGTGTGGGTATCCTTTTCATAGCACACTATCTGCATGTAAAACTTATTCTCTTCCTTGTGCCCTCCAAAAGAAATTCTCAGAAAAGATTTTTGTTTATGGTCAATTTTATTGAAAATTAAAAGCAAAATTCTAATTTGGAAAACATCAGAACAAATAACTTAAAGATATAATTTCTTAATCTTATCTGGGCTTTTTTTTTTTCTCCCAACGTGAGACATTCCAGCATTTCTTGCTTCCTTTGTTTTCCTTCTCTCTGGTGCACCTCTTTTTAGTTTCCTTTTCTTATTCTACCTTTTCTGGGGACAAAGACTTTCCTAAAAATATATGGGTACCAATGGTTTAATAATGAGTAGCTTATGCTGTAACATGTAGAGTAGAGATAGCATTTAGAATATTGATAGCCACATCAAAAGGGACTTTTCCATTTATTTTGAATGATTTGTTTTGGAGGGTATGGCATTTTATGTTAGGCATTTGTAAAGGATAGCATCCTAGCTTGTCTTAAACTGTCTTTAAATGTAAAGTAGAAGCACAATTCAGACCTGTTTTTTCTCCTTTCTAGAGAATATGCCATCCTTAGTCTTTTGTTTTGAAGCCAAAATTATCATATGAATGGCTTCTACTATTTTGCAACCCTGTGGTTTGCTTGTCTCATTTTTTTTTTCTGACAATTACTGTAGTCAGCAGCCTATGTTTTCCCTAAGTCTTATAAGACTGTAGTCAGTTTCAATTATCTGAAATATCCTTTAAGACTTATACAGTCAAACAGAATTCAACTTTATATCATGTTGAATAGCCACTTACAATAACAATGAACAACAAACATTTATTTATTCAATAAATTTAAGTATACATATTAATAAGTATCTGTGTTATGCTCCTGTTTTCCTTTTTATGTCTGTGCTCCTTTTTGGTTTCCATGGTTTCTATAGCTTGTGATATGAGAATTCATGTCCCTGCCTTTCTTTTCCTAAAGTGAGGGTAAATCAGATCTGTACTCTTTGTAACAAATAAATGTCAACAAATTGTCAGGGTTTCCAGATAAAAGACACAATGCCCTATTAACTTTGAATTTACTTAAATTCAATTTGAATTCTTTTGACTCCTCAAAACATTTTTTAATATAAATATGTCACCTGCAAATACACTTATACTAAAAATGATTTGATGTTTATCTGAAATTTAAGATGAACTCAGTTTCATATATTTTTAATTGCTAAATCTGGCAACTCTACTAGTAGTCTGACAATTGTAAAATTTCCCAATCATGGAAGATATATTTTTTGACTTTTGATTTTCTTATGCTGTTAGAGTATATACCTGGTTCAGATGACTTATCTTCCTGTGCTGATTTATTTTAAGATTGTCTACTGTTGCTTATTAAATTTTGTACACTTGGCTCATTTATAGACAAAAATAGGAAGAGTGATTTTCTTATCATCCAGATTCCTGCATTTAGTTAGCAACTACTCATGGCATTTTATTCAGTTTTCAATTCAGTTCTTTAAACAGTAGGATTATATACTTAATTCTTCAAGAATCTTCTTTAAAATAATTAACAATCTTCTAAATTGAAGCTTAAAATTGAAACTCTATTCTCACTGAAAAACTAAACTTTTGATGACATTCTGTTTTCATTTTCACTACCATATTCTGTGTTCAGTTACTATATATGCCATTCTGTGTGTGAAAATAGATATTACTACTGTTGGTTGATTATATTTCTGTCACCTTGTGTAAGAAATGTTCATAATCATACAATAGTGAAAATTAATATGTAAGCTTTGCACATGGATAACGAGTCCTTCTAGAAGTTATATCTTATTTTAAAATACTAAAAAGTCTCTCCTTGAGATATGCACATTTATAACTTAGAATATTATTTCAAGTGCAACTCATGCCACAATAACAAAATTAAATTTTTACCTCAAACTGTGATTTTACTTTTTAGACCCAGCTTAAGAAATTTTCTATTTTCAGAAATAAAATATCTTCCAAGATATGATAAAAACAAACTCCTTAAGGAAATAGTTGTTCAAAAATCTGTGAAAACAGTTTAAAAACCAAGTGCTATGTACCCTACAGAGTATTGGTTGATAACAAAACAAACTACTAAAGCCCAGTAAGCATTCAACAAATATCAATTGCTTTTAGCTTATCAATTGAGATCTGCAATTTCAGGGATTTATTGCAGCAGAACCTTATAAGTTTGCCCTCAGAACTATAATATAGATGAAATCCTACAGTCTTTGAAAAAAAAAAAAAACTCTCCTTCTCTGTTATTCACAATCAGGGTCTGTATTGCTATTTTATGTAAAGAAGTTTTTAGTGGTTTTAATACATTTCTCTATATAACTATTTATTTTTAAGCACTTTAAATGTTAGTTCTAATTACCTAGTGGCAATTTCATCATTGCCTATTGAATTAATATCTTTTGTATGATTTTTCTAATTTAACAGAAGCAGATTTGTTTTGTAGGCTTAATATTTATATTTTTGAACTGCATTGTATTATTTAGCTAGAATTGAGGCCATTAATGGAGTAGATATTAGGTTTTTATGCCAAGATGTTTGAAGAAGATGAGACCAAATTAATAATACTAAGGTTTATTCTGAAGGTAATCATCTGAGACTTATATAAAACTACAAAAAAAGATTTTGTCATTAATACCTTCTTTAAAATATTTTTTCACTGGATTTTTGAAGCAAAAAAAAAAACACTTCATTTTAGTTAGTTAAATTATGGAAAAGCTTTGGGAATCTGGAAAATCAAGTATAGTTGGTAAATCAAAGTTTACAGTATCGTCCAACTGTCTGAAAAAAGTCTTAGAGTCTACGGCCTCTTTAGAAAACTACGACCTCGTATGAAATCAACCATAATGAAATGAATTAAAGCAGTTGGTTTTAGATAGAGACTTAATTCAAAGTAAAAGGACATGTTTTCTTCATTGATCTATAAATCAAAGGCGGTAGCTCGAAATGGAAGAATTGCTAAACACCCTATGAGAGCTATCTATTTTAATAACTTATATGAGGCTAGATTGGAGCTCACCTCCACATTGCCACTCGTGACCTACTATTTGTAGAAAGATAAAAGTGAATATTGTGACTTATAACTCCCCAAATTTGCTTAACTGGAAAATAAGGCAGGGAAAGGAGATGGATAGGTCTTTGTTCTTTGATTGGAGAAGGGGGAATTCTGAATCAATTTCAACTTTTATAAATAATATAATCTTAATTAGCCAACATAGTAACATATAGATTTTCATTCTTTTATTCTCCAATACCTGGTATTCTTCCACAATTTTTCTCTTGTATTTTCTGTACTCCTGGTTTCAGTTTTTTCCATTTTGAGGACAATACTTGATACATAAAAATAAAGATGAAACCCACTGTGTCTGTGGATTTGCTTACACTGACTGCTATATTCATGCTACCCCCAGGCACTGAAGGAGCAGTATTTGGACACTCTGTGGAGACACCTCACGTCAGAGCAGAGCCATCCCAAGACCTCAGGTAAAAACTCCCTCTAATACCTGTGCCAGTTTCCATCACTGTTGATTGTCCTTGATATATTACAAACCAAAATAGAGCATGTGCTATATAATTGTATAAAGAAATGACCTTCCTTATCTCCATCGTAAATAGTCAGGTATTTGACCCAGGACAAGACGATGTGGGTTACAATTCTAGCCTTCTCTATATTTTCCCTAATATACTTATAATGAATATGAAAGTAAACATATCAGTTGGAGAAATGTGGAAAATGAAAGGAAAGGGCAGTTATAGAGCAAGTGATAAGAACTGATGAAATGGGGATGATGGAAAATCTGACATAGATAATGAAATAAATGGCATATATAGGCATAAAGAAAGGGAGGTGAAGAGTAATAGAAAGCTGTGAATGATCAAGGAGTGTCACATAGAGGGAAAGACAGAGCAAATGGAAACTAATCAGAAAAGGGCAGAACTTAATTGCACTATGATGAGTTCCTCAGTCTAATTTTAATATATAATAGAATAAAATGCTTCCTGACATTGCCGTGTTTCTAAGAGGCAGTTATATGTAAAAGCCCTCACTACCCAGAATATTTTGAGGTGTCAGCATTGTAAGGAACTCTTCCTAGGATATTCATGACCAATGTTGATAAAAGTTGAAATATTCGAATCTAGTAACTGCTCCATGGACGTTCTTCATTCAATAAATCAGTCAAAATTTGAGAATTAAAAATGTTTTAAATGATTAATTTCTTATAGGTATATTATACCCCAACATGCATTTGATGCTGTATATGGGAAAAAACACCAATAGTGATACTGAAATATAAATCACCTGTTAAATGTCGCTTTTAAAGTTGGATCAAATGAGCCTGAGAAACAGAATCTCTGTCTTGGAAAGCACAATAACAATATTAAGTTTTAAACAAAACCCTTCTTTATTTCATAAAGATCAGTGTTTAGCTTTTCCCATTGGATGAGTAGATAAATGCTGAAATGAAAACAGAAAATAACATTGAAAATTTTTAAAGCAAAAACTGAACTTTTACAACAGTAAATTTTGTACACCTTTCTAGTTCTGTGATAAAATGTAGTAAGGAACTCAGTTTCTCATTAGTTGAGTAATACAAATTCAAATAAGCTAATAAACAATTTTTTAAGTGGCTCTTTTCATGGAATCAAGGCATTTAAAAAAATAAAAACAAAATAATAATTATTTTCTACATAGAAACTTGAGGGATTTAGGAGTGTTGAAGAATGTATGTAAATAGCATGTGATAGTGTACTAAGTCGTGATTTATGGTGCTTTTTTTTTTCAGTTAGGCACTCAACATCTTTTGTGTAAATATTTATTTTATCCCCCTTCATCTAAGTTGTAAGTTCCACTAGAATAAAATGCACATCTTCTTTGTTTATTCTTGGTGCTGTAACAGCCAGCACTATATCTTACACATACTAGTGTATGATAAATATTTGTTAATTTGAATTGCTGAGACTTAGCAAAACTGAATAATGAGAATATAAAATGAATATGAGATAAGAAATGTGGCAGCAATTATTATTGTATTACAAAGACACGTGTGACTAGCACTGATTCCACTTTGATCTGTGTTTCAATATAGACATCATTGTTTACTAATTTATTCAATAAAATTACTAAGTTATAGAAGAACCATACTTTACTTCAACATTTTAGTAATTATGTACTCCATTTACCATTTTTACTATAAAAAGTCTATTACTGAAAGAAGAATAAGAACCAACTGCTATTTTAATTTTCTTGATGACATGCCTCAAAATTCATAAATGAGAATGTGGATTAAATTATAATTGGTATATAGTGTTTCTGGTTTTATTTTCTAATCATTTATCATTATTTAAACGTTGCAGTGATCTAGACTTATCAGCTAGTGCTAACAGGAGATTGACAGCCTCTAAGATGAGTGTTACTAAATTTCAAAATTGAGACAAAAGTAAAGTACAGTAATCAAGTGGATGTCCAATTATTTATTTGTGTACTGAAGATTAAAAGCAGTGTATCCGAGAAGATCTTTATAAAACTTGCTGACAATTTTCCTTTTGGAGCAATAAAAATTACTATTAGTTAACACCTAATTCTGATCAACAATGTGATATTGGTTGGCCAAGTAAATAAAATGGGAGTAAGTAGCCATATCTTTGGTTTTACTATTGCCAAAATAAAGACTTTAGAATGGAACATTTAAAAATTTACTATAGAGTGGAAATAATATCTTGTCAGAAATATATAATGAATTTCAACAATTTATTTTTCAGCAAATGTTTGATGAGTATTTAATAAATGCCAAGTTTTTTGCTAGATTTAATGTACATTTTAAAGTTAGACATGTGGATTTACTTTATATATATATATATAAAGTGATATTGTTTTGTAGTAGAAGGCTTTTATTTATTTATTTATTTATTTTAGAAGGCTTATATTTTAAAAAGGCTAAAAAATATATAATAGTATATTTGATTTGTCTGGAATGATGTAACTATTAAATGTTCTTTCTTTTTATTTCCTATATTACTGTGTAGTTAAACTATTATAGCTTAAGGAGTTCCTACATTTTATGGTCAGAAGTGATGAAGCTCATTATATAATGCCTATTGCCCAAAGATTGTTTGAATCTGAGATTCATTAATGTTTCCAAGAATAAGGGAAGACTCTGGACTTTGAATCAGTGAAATGAATTAATATTTAATCATATAATTGACATCTATTCATCGTTCTCTATCTTGTACAAATACAATTTAAAACTGAAGTGATCAAGTTTGCAGACTCCGAGTTAATCTCTGGAAACATATAGCACTAATATACATCATTCCTATATTCAGGAAAGACTGTCATTTACTAAGTAGTAAGGATTTCGCCCCTAGACATTTCCTCAATAAAGGGGTAAATTACTTTACTGGTATTCATCTACCTATGAGAAGGAAATTCTGATAATATAGTATCTTATCTTGTATTTCTTTTTTCTTTTCTTTTCTATTATTTTTTCGTCCCTGTTTTTCTTCTGATGCTTAAGTTCTGCCTATGTTTCTCTTTAGTAAATGAATCCTCACAACTTCATTTGTACCAATACATCTAAATTATTTTCTCACAATGTTGAGAATTATTTTTAGAGATCTAGGCTACTCATTTTCAAATTTGTTAATTTCATTAACACCTTAAAACCAAATTATTGTTGCGCCTTTGGTATATAAACACCATAAAAAATGAATTGTTTTGAAAAATCAGGAGGTAGGGGGTCTTGAGTTCAACATCAGTCCTTCTCTCTGCTGTAGTTTCTAGGTACCCACTATGAAAGCTAGTCTGATATCCATGGCTCTATTTTCTACAATGCTTTCAAAATGGATATAATTGCAATTCACTAATTTCATTGACAAATTATTTAGAAATCCACAAGTACTGTCATTTCATTTTTTAACAGGTCTTTCCAGAAAATGTTTTATAATAGAGTGAATAGTTTAATTGAATACCTTGACTATAATGTAAGATAGTCTGTGAAATCTTCCTCAGGGGAGGTTTGAGAGTTTCTATACAGGACAGAAGTGGAGCATCATGTGGTTGTTGGTACTGTGTTGCTAGGAGCCTACTTATTAGGTAGTCCTAGAAGGGAATCGAGGTTTAGTTTGGTTTGAGTCCTAAGAGCTGTGTTGAGGACATCCTAATAGAAATACCAGACTGATATGAGAGGTCCAAGGCATCTACAGAAAACCAGCACAACCCAAGACTTAAGCAGAAAAAAATAACATAAAATCATTCCAATTGCATCATATACCCCTTATAGCTTACAAAATACTTGTACATATATTTATCATTTCTTTATCACTTTACAGAAAGACTTAACATTTCTAAGAAAATGCAAAAACAAACCACCCATCTTTTACACACAACCATGGCATACTCTCATAAACTCTGCCTAGTGTACTTGAACTCTTGTAGTGTTTTCCTTTTCTCTTTTGATCTTGAATGTTTATTTTAGTAGTCTTGTCTATCTTTAATACATCAATGCTATTTTTGTCACATACATTGAACATGCTTTCTTTTAATGAAACATTTGCCTTAATTATTTTTACAATGTATATTTATATATCTCCATATGCATGCATATATATTTTTATGTAGCAAACTGGTAACTATTTTCCTTTATGATTTTTGGGTTTTCTGTCTTGTTTCAAAGTTTTTGATTATCTAGATTTGGATATTTCTTGTACTTTTACTTTGCTGTGATTTATTTTGCATGGTAGTATACTTCTTAGTTGTTCATTTGCATAGATAAAATTTAAAAATAATTTCTACATTTTAAAAAATTTCTACTAAAAATTACAGTCTGTAATTTATTTATTGCTTTTTATATTTGAATAAGATTAGAAATTATTTTTGTAGAGAGCATTAAAAATCTTAGTTTATTTCTTTAGAACAGATAGTCAATTTGTTAAGCATCATTTATTAAATAACTTAGTATTTTCTACCATGAAATTGTTGCTAAATTTGTCGGATATTAATTGCTGTATATAATAAACACCTATGACCTGTTTTAGATTCTCTTGTATTTCATGAAGCAAATTTCTAATTCCAAAATTATTTTGTTTTAATTAATGTAACTTTAAGTAGACTAATTTTTTAAATTCTCACCTTATTTTCATTAAAAATTCCAATAATTATCACACATGCTTTTCTTCCTCAAATATTTTAACATCATGTTTTCAGCTTCAAAAGAATCCTTTAAAATGCTTGTGAAAATTTTATTACATATGTTAATTATTTTTAAAATATTGACATTTTCCTAATATAAATAAGTTAATTTTTATTCAAGAATATATCAAGTTCTCAAATTTTCAGAAAAAGTAAAAAAAATCACCTATACATAATATATTTGATTATAATTATATTATTTAGCACTGAATATGTACAAATCATGCATTATATACTCTTCTGTGTAAGATTTCATGCACTCTATAGGAGGATTTTATGATCCATCCATGATGTTATCTTTAGGAATAGTTTTTTTGTTTGTTTGTTTTATTGTTGACTAGTATTCCATTAAATGAGCATGCTATATTTTATTTATGTACTTTGCTAATGATAGACACTTGTGAAGTTTCTGTCATATGTGAGTATTTGTGGCCTATTAAAGTTTGGCCTACTACCTAGTCAAAAAGTACAGGGGGTGCCAAAAAAAAAAAGTATGCACATTGTAAGCAATGTTAAGAGGCGTTTGCCATAATCAGAAGTGTCTAAACACTGAGGATAATCACTTCATGCACCTCTTTTTCAATTTTTTTTTTTTTAATTTTAAAGATATGAGGTACAAGTCAGGATTAGATACATTTTCCTAATATAAATAAGTTATCTTACAGGCAAAGTTCGGGCCTTCCTTTGGTCCCCAATTCGTCTGGTTTGAGCTCTGGTATCCTTATTAATGTTATGTGCCCCTCCTCCCCTGGCATCTTCCTACTACTGCCAATTCCTTTCATGCAGTATTTTGAAAAATGTTCAGGGTCCACTTATGAGTGATAACATGTGGTACTCAGTTCTTTGTTTTTGTGATAGATCTCTGAGTATGATAAACTCTAAATCCATCCAAGTGGCTGCAAAGTCCATAATTTTGTTCATTTTGTTCTTTATGGCTGTGTACTATTACACTGTCTATAAGTACCACATTTCTTTTTAATCCAGTTCACTTCAGTGGGCTGCATGATTGGTTTCAAGTTTTTGCTATTGTGAATAATGTTTCCGTGAGCATATGCATGCATGTATCTTTTTTGAGTTCCTCCAGGTATATTCCTAGAAGGGGGTTTGCTGGGTCATGTGGAAGATCATTTTTTAGGTCTTTTAGGAATCTCCACAGTGTTTTCTACAGAGGTTGTACTAGTTTACATTCCCACCAACAGTGTGGAAGCATTTCCTTTTCTTCACATGCTTTCTACTGTCTATTGTTTTTTGAGTTATTGATGATGACCATCCTGACTGGAGTTAGGTAGTATCTCAGTGTGGTTTTAATTTGCATTTCCTTGATGATTAGTGGGGCTGAGCATTTTTTCATGTATCTGTTGGTTGTTCATATGTCTTCTTAGTGTCTATTCGTATCTTTTGTTCACTTTCTAATAAAGCTGTTTGTATTTTTCTGAGCACCTCTTATAATAACAGAAGTCAAACATGACTTATATTCATCTTATTTAGTATTACCATTTTAATACAATTTTTTCCTTTCTTAAAATGTATATACATTTTTGACATCCTCTGTACTCTATATTCCTTTAAAAGCCTGTTTTTAGCTTTTACTTTTTTTAAGATGGTAAATTTTATGTTATGTGTGTTTTGCCACAATAAAAGTATTGAAAACAGACAAAAAAAAGTATGTCTCCTCCAATTCCCCTATGACTAGGTCCCCTGGAGTTTTTAGCACTCAGAATTATCCATACCGAGTTTCCCAGCACTGGTTTCCATGGAGGCATCTGCTCCATTAAATTGTGATTTCCTGTATCTGCTTCCTGTATCTTAGTTTTTAATTGTAATGTTTGGTAGAGATCAGGGATCATTTTAACCATATATACATTTATATGTGTACACACACACATACATACACACACGCATTTACATACACACATCCACAGTTATTCCAGCACAATTTGTTGAGAAGACTGTGCTATTTCATTGGATCTTTTTATTTCGTTTTTCAAAAATTAGTTGACCACACAAGTAAGTCTGGTTCTGAAGTCTCTATTGTATCCCATTGTTCTACTTGTAATCCTTATGCCAGGCCAGCACTGTCTTCGTCATTGTAGATTTTTAGTGAGTTTTTAAGTTCTCCAACTTTCTTTTTCAAAGTTGCTTTGGATATTCTAGGAATTTTGAGTTTGCTACATAACACTGAAGAAGTAACTCAACTATAATAAGATTTGGTTACTTTCTAGATAAACCATGGATAGAGTGCCTACTTCTTAGTGTTGATGTGATGGTTAAGAGATAATCCGCACAAAGTATAGAATAAATTCTGGGTATTAACATTAGCTTTTATTATATTATTATAATTATATGGCTAAGACACTAGAAGGGTAAATCCAGTGGTGTTTTTCTATGGCTACACTATTCTATTTTTAAGTGCTTTAGGATTATGATCGTATTTATTAGATTGCTGAGCACCAAAAAATTTAAATAGACTTAAAATTTGAAGTAGAATTCATGTATAGCTTCTTATTCAAAGTCCTACATTTAATTCTCTCATTAGGTTGAAATAACTCTTGCACATAGAGTTAAGTTTCAGTGAGTTTGTACCTCAATTTCCCAAATCGGTTTTTAGGTATACTTTACATGACTTTATAGTATGCAGCAATACTTTCAATATAGGAAATTCTTTCCTATTATCCCACAATTTATGACATACCTTCTAGAAGAACTTGGAAAATATTCTTCATAAAATAGTCAAAAAAATATATTATTACACAATCATCAACCCATTTTGATAAGCTGTATGGCTAGTAATATGTGATGCCTACTTTTATTTAAAATCTTTTAAATTTTGTCTCTAAATCTATTTGGTCTACAGCTTTTTATAGATAGATAATATAATAATCATATAACTACCTAATTTTAATGCCTGTTAAAATCGTCATGAGACTGCTTGTGCTTACATGCAAAGATCACTTTCCTATTGTCAAAAGTCATACAGTTTAATTCTCTTGAAGTTTAGATGGAGGTGTAGAGTAAAATTTCCATACCATGTCTGGAGAAATGTCTTTTTTTTTCTATTTGGCATGTGATAGACCTACGGACAATGTAGATCCAGATAATTAACGTGAGTGTATACCATATGCAGGTATATGCAATTATAGATATTAATATTAGAAGTTTCAAATACAATGCATGCATCTGTAAATATTCACAATATTATGTTATTCATAGTGGTGCCAATTTGAAGTTTTTTAGGACTTGCCATATATTCTAGTCCTGTTATGAATTTTTTGACCATAAAATTGATTTGTTTATGCTAAATAGAAAAGCTTAGAAAAATAATTTATAATTTTGCTTCAAGTTTCATGTTTATAAGAAATATTTGACTATTACACACTTTCATTTAAAAACAGAATTAAGAAATCCTTGAAATTGTCTAATAAAGTTTTATTACAGACTCTGATGTCTTTCAATAATTAATTTTAAAACTTTGGCATATATGAATTTATTACTTGCCTAAATATTAGATACTATTTACAACACTGCTATTTTAATAATATGTGCATTATTTATTTAAGATTACATTTAATTTTATAAAAATTAGAAAAATATAGATTGAAACATGTTTAATTCACTTCAGCACTTAAGGAATTTGGCAATAATATGTACTATATATGTGTGTGTTTGTATGTGTGTGTGTCTGTGTGCATACACACATATAGATAGGTAGCAAATATATGTTATATGTCTTAGACTACAAAATTAGTTGTAGAAGAAATGAAAATATTCTTGTAAAATCTAATGTACCTGTTTGGCCTCCATTGACTATCAGAAACTAAGCTCCAGTCAATTTAGTTTTCCATTTACATGGGCTTCAGTCATTGTGCCAAGGGGCTTACACTGTGCCAAAGTGTATGAGGGTGGTATTTGGTCATTGGTAGCTTCATAGATCCAGGATGGCATTTGCTAAGTGGTTATTCTTACCTTCGATCAGTCTTCATTCATCATGTTCTCTCTCCTTTGAGGCTTTTTGGGGCTCTTGCCCTCAATTACCTTGAGACATCACCACCCTCCCCAAATGACTAACAACTAAAGAATACAGACTCTACACCTAGGACTTGACCTCAAATAGCAGAACACAATGAATTATTCCAGACCCATTACATTTGCTGCTTTCCCTTCAATATCCTTATTCTGTCAATCAAGAAAACAATGATCCAACATATTGAAAAAAATCAACAGATTCTCACTGATCTCGGTTTCCTTCTGTTGTGTTTATATTCCAAAGCATTTTCATTACACCAAATGGCTAAGTTGTTTGTTTTTTTTTATTTTCCCCAACTCAAAATTTCCATAAGCTTAGGAAGCTCAAAAGACTTCTATCAGATTCTTGATCATCCTCGTGGCAAGGGATCCTGCTAAGTGGATGGGAGAACAGGGAGGAGAACAAGAAAATAGGAGAGGAAGACAATTCTATAAATATCTGCAAGTACTATCTTACCATGTACTATCCTTTAATTCATATAACAATCCCATTAGCAAACATTATAATTGTCAATTTAGAGATGATGAAACTGAGACCTATTGCTGCTGGTTAATATTCCTGAATCCACATCTAGCCAGGTCTCAATCTTCCCTGCTTCTTTATTAATCTTTCAGTCAATGTTAGAAAAGCACCCCACTTTACAACTACTTTGGAAATAAATGTCTGAGGTCTAAAGTAACTATGAATATAATACATATTTTCTGATTAAATAATAAAGATGAAAGGGGAAAAACTCAAACACTCAGAAATACTTAATATATTTTAATGTTCCTGGACCAGATGTCAAACATGGTTATCAACCTTTTGCACATTTAAGTGTATATTTAACTATAAAAATATGAGTAATAATATCAATTCATCATCCTTGGAGAAAAACAAAACCATATTAATTGGATAAAATAAGTGTGTTTTTTCTCTCCCATTTATAGATTCGCCAAGTTTGTTTACTTGAATATTTGGTTCATCATCTTTTTTACATTAGTTCATTTTAATTAAATTCTTATTGGACTGCTGTGTGAATGGTTCAATCATAAATAAACTTATGTAATCACAATTAATGTTATAAATCATCAACAGCAAATGAAAATAGTAGTGACCACAGATACACTTCTCAAGGTGATGTGTGTTTGAGTATGAATGAGGGACAATCAGTTATAAAACACACCTTTTAACATTCAGTTTGAAACTGAGATATTGGGTGCAAAACATTAATAGTAAGTTTTACTAAGTAGTAAGATTATGAGTGAATTTTTTTCTTTTCAAGTTTTCAAATGTTCTAGGAAAAATGCATGTTATTTTTGTTATAAAAACTCAACAAAATACAGACATAAGAAAATAGGTATGTTCAAAGCCTGACCCCTCCAAGGATTGAATTGAAGATGTCCAAGTGTCCTATAGAAATGAAAGTTTCAAAGTTGCTTTGAGGAGTGGGGAAAAAAAAAAAAACATTGAAAATGTTAATATCATCTCTAAATGCTGGCTCGACTCCTTTAATACCACTTTTAAGTTTTTATGTTCAACTTCACTACTGAGAGGGAGCTGGACTTCAGAAATCTAGCCATTTGAAGTGATTGTTTCTACAAAATATCTCTGGATTTGGTACCTCAAAACAACAACAACAACAACAAACAGTTGCTATGGATAATGGTGAATGTGAGCCTGGAGAGACTCTTGTCTTAAAGTCCTGTGGTCAAGGGGAGCCCAGACAATTGCATTTTCATCTAAAGAGTGCTTATGCAAAAAGACCAATTCTTGGATACTACCTCATTTCATACTAGTTCTTTTTACCACTGTGTTCTAGTTTCTGTATTGTCTTTTTGTTCTTTTCTCTAGTTTTATATTTGAAGATAATTTTTTTTTAATTGGGTTGGAGTCCCACTCTCTTGCCCAGGTTGGAGTGCAGTGGCACGCTCACAGCTACCACAGCCTCCACCCGCTGGGCTCAGATGATCCTTCTGCTTCAGCCTTCCAAGTAGCTGAAACTACAGGCGCTCACTATGACATCCGGCTTATTTTTTTTATTTATTGTAGAGACAAGGTCTCATCAAGTCGCCCAGGCTGTTCTTGAACCTGAAGATAATTTTGAAACTGCCTCCCAACTCTTTACTGGAGGCATAACCATGCAAAACACTTGTTTTTTCTTCACAATTTATGTAGCAATTATTAATCACATTTGTTCTTCTGCCTTATACTGTATTGATTTTTCTTTTTCCGACTAATGTCATTCATTCTGTATACATTTCGCTAAGCCAGTAGAGGTCAGTTGATGTAGAAAATGTCTTATTTCTTCAATTAATTTATAAACATGTATTGAGGACCTTGAAAATTTTCAAGTTTCCAAAATTTTGACTGTGCACACTTGAAAGTTTACAATAATAATTTACATTAAAGCTTTCATCTTTGTAAGACAGCCTAAGTTGTAGTAATTTATTTATTAAATTTCCATCATTAGTATTAGTAATATATACAAATATAAACAAGAAAACTTATCACAACCTACTTTTTATTAGCATTATGAAGGGAAACAACATAAGAAACTGTTGCTAAATCATCATGAAATAAGAGTAAATAATTAATGTGAATACAGGAAAGTTTTTATAAAGATCCCCAAAATACATAAGGCAACCAAAAATTATCCTAAAATTCATTTTGGTTTTGCTTAAAATGACAAGATTTTATTTATGCCTGTCTATATATTTGTCTGGTTGGTTGTTTTTCAGTTGGCTAATGTCTTTTAGTTCATTGTAATTTTTCTCTTTTGTATTAATGGATTTTTTTTTCCTTAGGCTTGAATCACCGACTAGATCCTTGATTATGGAAGCTCCTCGTGGGGTTCAAGTGAGCGCTGCTGCAGGAGACTTCAAGGCCACCTGCAGAAAGGAGCTCCATTTACAGTCTACAGAGGGAGAGGTGAGTCCCAGAGGGTAGAGACTAGCCCTTTACTGCTGAGGATACATCTTCTTAAATCATATGCATATGGTTCCAGGTGAAATTTAAATAAATATTTCATGAGAAAGTTTAAATTAGAAAAATATTAATGCTTCTTGAATCTTAAAGTTTTTATTTATTTTCTTTCATTCATTCATTCATTATCTTTAGAGACAGATTTTTGCTTGTTCGCCCAGGTTGGAGTTCAGTGGCGTGATCACAGCTCACTGTAACCTCCAACTCCTGGGTTCAAGTGATCCTCCCACCACCATCTCCCTAGTAGTTGGGCCTAAAAGTGCACACCACCATGCCTGGCTAATCTATTTATTTACTACTCAAAAATATTCATTCACAAGTTATAAGTGAGATTTGTAAACTCCAGTAGTTCAAAATTGGCAGAGAAACATAATTAATATCAAGATAATTTCAAGACTAAAGATGGCCTTTGTTTTTTGTTTTCTTTTGGTCTTCAAAAGTTCTTCTAAAAAATACATTGTCTGTTTATTTGTTTATTTTTATAGAAGAGTATCAACTGTTTTCTTTATTTAAAAGTTTATATTACTATTTATCTCAATGACATGTTTTGGATAAGGGTATACATGTTTATATTTTTCTTCCACATCGCTTTTTTTTTTTTGAGTTAGTGTCTCACTCTGTCGCCCAGACTGGAGTGCAGTTGCACGCTTCCAACCACTGCAGCCTCAACCTGCTGGGCTCTAGCGATCCTTCAGCCTCAGCCTTCCAAGTAGCTGGAACTACAGGTGCATGCTACCATGCCTGGCTAATTTTTTATTTATTGTGGAAACGAAGTCTCGCAAAGTTGCCCAGGTGGGTCTCCAACCGGTGGGCTCAGGCAATTCATTCACCTCAGCCTCCCAAAGTGCTGGGATTACAGGCTGAGCCACCAGGCCGGCCTCACATCACTTTCTTTTCCCCCCTAAGCATCTCCTTTAAGTCTTATTGTCACTCCTTTGGAAACTATTTGTTTATTTTTCTCACTGTCTGCTTTAAATAGCTCCTTTGTCTTTGGTGTGCCACTCTTCCATCATAATGTGATAAGTATACATTTATTTTGTTTATCTTACTTGCTGTATACATTGTGATTGCTGCATCTGCAGATGCACATTTTTGTCAATTCTGGAAATTCCTCGGCTTTATCTCTTCAGATATTACCTCTCACCTATTTTCTCTATGATATTTTTCAAAAACTCTGACGCAATGTTAATAGCTTTTCATTTTCTTATCTTCCACATCTTTAGCCTCTCTGTCTTAATTTTTATTTCTTTACTTTTGTGTGCCCTACCGTACTTTCTTATTCAGGTCTATATTCTCAGGTAACTCCCCGGTATCTGTTCCCTTATTTAGTCCATACACTGAGCTTTTAATTTTAGTGATTATAATTCTAATTTCTGGGATTCTCATTTTTTCTTTTTCAACTGGACCTGGATATCTTGGTAGTTGCTGTCCTGTTAGTTTTTTTGCTTTTGTTTTTGTTTTGAGTTGGAGTCTCACTCAGTCGCCCAGACTGGAGTGCAGTGGCCGCTCCCGGCCACTACAGCCTCGACCTGCTGGGCTCTGGCGATCCTTCCGCCTCAGCCTTCCGAGTAGCCGGAATTACAGGCGTGCGCTACCACGACCAGCTAATTTTTGATTTATTGTAGAGATGAGGTCTCGCCAAATTGCCCAGGCGGGTCTCGAACCCGCGGGCGCAGACAATCCACTCACCTTGGCCTCCCAAAGCGCTGGGATTACAGGCTGAGCTACCCAGCCTGGCCCCTTTTGTTTTTAATTCTTTTTTTTTTTTTTATTGTAGAGATGAGGTCTCGCCAAGTTGCCCAGGCGGGTCTCGAACACATGGTCTCAGGCAATCCACTCACCTCAGTCTCCCAAAGAGCTGGGATTACAGGCTGAGCTACCAAGCCCGGCTATCTTAATTATTTTAAATGCTTATACCTGATTCATATTCTAATCTGTATATTTTTACTACAATTCTCAAAGTTCTTGAAAGTCTAAATCTGTTATATTGCTGTTCCTAACCATTTATTCCTTTAGTATTTCTTTTATTTTCTTGTGTTTATTCATATTTTTATTATGAGCTCACAAAGGTCAAATTGAGAAGAAAAATGAATAAAATAAAAAATTTAAAGAGATGGTCTAGGCATTTCACACCTCTTCAGATTACCCATATGCCATTATCTCAGTTGCTAATTCAAGATAATGTTAATTATATATGTTGCTTCCTTTTTATAAACTTACTTACTAGAGGACCATATTAGCATCTTAGTGGATATTACAATATGAATAACCTAGAAATATGCTTTATAACATTTTAAAGTTATGGCCATATGTTCTTTTAGAATTTCTTTCCACTACAAAACTTTATATAATAGCAAGATGAAATCTTTCTTAAACATCAGGCATTCTTTTTAAAGATTTTCTTTTATCATGCTAATTGTTTCATTCAATTTGTTCATCAATTATTATTACTTAATTCATAGTTAAAGAATAAATGCTAGTGGTTATTAGTCTCTGTTCTGCCCCTATTTATGAATCACTTACATTTTTTTAGATCCATGTGTCTGCACCTTTTGATTTAATTATAGATTAACACTAATTGTTAGTTTAGTATTATGCTATGCATAAATCAAAATCAGAAGTTTTCTTCATTTTTTAATTATCATCTGGTTAGTTTTTATATTGAGAAAATAGAAACACAGAAAAGCAAAACACTTTATATTATAGTAAAATATCATATAATTTTTCTATGAAGAAGTGTGAAATGATATTAATTCTTGCTTTGGCTACATTGACTATGTCTCAGAAAGGTAAGTTGATCACTTTCTAAACAATATAGAAAGATATAAAATTCCTAACCTTAGATAGTTTTTAATATCAAAGCAGATGAAATGAAGAAGAATGAAATTGTATATTTAAATTTTGCACTGCAGGGCAACCCCCTTAGCACCCCCCCCTCAACTGTGGGAGCGTTTCTATCCTCTCAATAAATCTTTCTTTTAAAAAAATTTTTGCACTGCCGAAAACTCATAGTTATTTCATACCTAGTGTTGCAAGGAATTTCAAATTCAGTCCTGAAGATAACATGAATCATAATCGTGTGCAAAATAGTGTAAGTGGTATAATAGCATATGGAACACAAAAGCACATAGCAACATGTATACCACAAGATCACAGAGGAAGGAGAAAACACTTTTTAGTTTGAAAATCCATGAAGTTATTCTATGAGCGTTCTGGGTCTAATTTCAATAGGTAAGAGTGGAATAAATGATTTCCTGGTAGAGAGAAGATGGTGGACTGTGACTTAAGAGCTCAGGATGTGATTCTGACAACAGAGTTTCAGAAGAGTTTCAGAACAGATGGATTATATGGTTTATAGGGCACTATAGAGTAGACTTACCAATTTTAGAAGCTGGAGAGTGAACAGCATCATAGTAACTGCCTTAGCAGAACAGAAGAGATATTATCAACCCTATTCACACTAGAAACCTGGAGAGGTCCTGGAACATGATACTGGAAGGAATCTATATATAACAGTCCTTTTTACCTCATGAATTATTTTTCTATCTCAAGCCAAGAAAATAGCATTTTCTCTTTCTAAGGGCTGAATTTATCTATCAATAAAATCTACCTTATTTGTTTGGGTGAAGTTACAGTTTGTATCTTAAAAGGTTATGAAATTAAGTGTTGTCATATAGCCCTAACGCCATCTAAAGCTGCCTCTAAAGGGATAGGAGAGCCAGAGAACTTCCATGGCACTCATATGGTTATGCTGAAGAAGCCTGCACACTTTCAGGCCTAAGTACTCCAAGGCTTACCCCATTGATGAGGCCTTCACAGCTCGGGTTTAATATCTAATGATGCCATGGGCAAGACGTACTTGTATTTAACAGCAACTCACTGCAGCTATTTACCGAAGCTCCACAAATGGAAAGATAGCCAATTCCATAATTGTAAAAGTCAGAGACATGGAATGGGGTGAGCAAGATCCTGCAAACCACCAGGGCTAACTAACAATACTGATTTTCTGTTCTTACAAATGAATGCACCATATAAAATCTTACAGTCATTTCATCAATCCTACATGAGTCCTCTTCTCCTCATGTTCTTTTTTTTTTTTTTTTTTTTGAGTTGGAGTCTCACTCTGTCGCCCAGACTGGAGTGCAGTGGCCGCTCCCGGCCACCACCGCAGCCTTGACCTGCTGGGCTCCGGCGATCCTTCCGCCTCAGCCTTCCCAGTAGCTAGAATTACAGGTGCGCGCTACCATGCCCGGCTAATTTTTGATTTATGGTAGAGATGAGGTCTCGCCAACTTGCCCAGGCGGGTCTTGAACCCTCAGCTTCAGGTAATCCACTCGCCTCAGTCTCCCAAAGCGCAGGATTATAGGCTGAGTCACCTAGCCCGGCTTCCTCATGTTCTTTAGCTTTTCATATTTCACTTCTTTTTATCTATGTCTCAAGGTTTCTTGCAAACTCAAACGCCAGCTCCTAACATTTCTTCAAAGTGAACTCAGCTTTGGATCTATAGACCTAAACCCCACAGTCCCAGGTTTTGCCCCTATAATAAGTCTGGCATTTTCAAAGCTTTGGGATGCCTGCTCCCTGCATGAATACTAGGTCCTAAAAAGTGGGAAAAGGGAACTAAAAAACAGAGGAAGGGAACCGAGGTATTCAAGCCCATTTCTTCTCTCAAACTCAACTAATAAAAGGAATCATCTCTCCTTGCCTGGGAAGAAGTGAGAGAATGCAAAGTGTGTAATATTTACTGTAGCTTACTGATGTCCCTCAGCATGAAAACATGAAGCAAAAAGAAACGAGACTCAGCATTCATACCCCTAAAATGTAAATCCGTGTTCTTTGGCTTAGAGTTGTGCACTTCTTACTTTCATATAAGAAAATTAGATCTTAAAAAATTATAACAGTCTTTTTCTCTTTGCTTTCCTGTCACTTAACCAAGAAGTAACTATAAAATACTGTATTTCAATATTTAACACCTACAAGAATAAGCCTTACTAACTCTTTTTAACTTGGAATACGCCATTTATTTATTTGATGATTTATTCAACAACTATTTGTAATACGTGGAAGGTGTACATGCAAGGTCAAACACCGTGAAATTATAAAAACAAATTAGAAATGATTCTAGCTTTATGAAAGATGTAATTTAGTAGGGAAAGTAAGGTATGAAATGACTGTAAAGTACCATATCAAGTGATCAGCAGAAGAAAATATTAAAAATAATCAATTGCTATGGGAGAGCCAAATAAGAAGCATTCTCCCATCTTAGAGCATCAGAAGAAGTCCTGTAAAGGAGAAAGCAGATGAACTTGGCTTTGATGGAGTGTGTATTTGTACCCTAGAGGAGAGACTCACATCCAAGATGAAGGAAGGCATCACATTATTCATGCAGTGAACAATTCTATGCACTGTTCTAAAGGCATAACCAAAACAGGATCTATCCTCATGGATTTTTCTTACAAGTAGAAGAAACAAACAATGAAGGAATATAGACATAATATAACATTACAGAGGGATATTACTATAGAGAAGAGATGAATAGATTAGTGCCATTTTAAAAAGATTTTTTAAAAAGTTTTTTCCAAGGTGAACTTTTACTAGAAATAGGAATAAACTTGTTCACATCTAAATTAATCTAAAATATATGTGTTCATGGTATATGAATCCTTTTTCTGGTTTATTTGCAGTATGCAGTAAAGTCCTGTAGTTCAAAAACATAAAAAGTATCAAAAAGGTAAATAGTGGAAATCTCCCTCCCACCCCTGTTCCCTAACCTCACAGTTAATATCTCTTCTTACTGGTTAAGAAACTGTAGAAAAGTATTTCAGTTAGAGGAAATAGAGATTTAAAAAGCCCTGGGGCCAAAGTGTTTTGGGTATGTTTGGAAAAATGTAAGAAATGGAGCAAAAAGAATGACAGGAAATGATGTTAGAGAAGCCAGATCCTGTAGGGCCTGTGAGCTATGAAAAGGCATCGGGATCCATTTAAATATGGGGGATGACATTAGTGAGTTTGGAGCACTTCAGTGAGATGATTTGATTTGCATTTCTTAAAAGTTCACCCTAGCAGTATGTAAAAATAGATAAAAGGACAGACATGGAGGCAGCTGGGAGACCAGATAAGGGACTATTGAAGGAGTCCTAGTACAAAACAAATAGAACTTAGATGAGGGTAAAGCTGGAGAAAATGGAATATTCTTTGTTCCTCCTGTCAATTTAGGGGTCCCCTTCAGGCAGTAATTAGCTATATAACAATGGAATCAAGAAACAGCTGGAGAAAGCTGTTTTTTTGCTCATTCAAATTCATGATCCAATTTTTCTTTTTCTGGAACTTTCCCCATGCATGTCAAAACCATATGATTGCTCTCCTTGAACTTGTTGAGTCTGTCATTTAGAATAAGTGATTTCTCAAGTTAGAGGATTTAGCAAAGTGGGTGTTATATACAGGGAATATGTTTCATGGAGACTTCAAATCTGTTTATATGCAATAATCATCTGTTGTTTATTGTGCTGATTATCTACTTGTTATATTCTTTAGACTGTGAGTCAACACACTTTTACAAATTTTATGAATATTAAAAAATAATCCATAGAGTTTTGTTAAAATTAATTGCCTACTTTTCAGTAATGTTATCTTCATTGACATCTGCATTTCTCTGTATATTCTTTAGAGGAGGCATGGTTAAAAAATTAAATTGAGAGACTCAAGAACATTACTTTTTCTGAGGTGTTTGAATAATTGAGTTGGCCCCTTAAGCAGATTGTATGATATTGCTTCTCGGATAGAGGACTTTTGTAAAATGTATCATCCCTCAAAGGAGAAGATAGCTGCAAAGCTTGTGAGTTATACTATAAGAATGTAATTTGTTTGTTCAACAAAGCATGGCAGCTAAACCAATAGAATTTTTTGTTGCGTTGACTTCCTCGGTAGACCATGTTGAGGAGGAATGTAGATTACTCAATGCTCTGAGGAATGTAGATTACTAAAATGAATTAAAATGCAATTTCTTTTTCCCCTAGATATTTTTAAATGCAGATACAATCCGGCTGGGAAATCTACCAACCGGCTCCTTTTCATCATCTTCACCCAGCTCAAGTTCTCGACAGACAGTGTATGAACTCTGTGTCTGCCCCAATGGCAAACTTTACCTTTCCCCAGCAGGAGTAGGTTCCACTTGTCAGTCCAGTAGCAACATCTGCTTGTGGAACTGAAGTGACTGATTTCTCCTCACACCAGAATAGCCTTTTGTTCCTGTCCGTCTGCTTCACAGTTCTGCTCGGTTTCCCTTGTGATCAGTCCAGAGCTTCTTCGAATGGTCCACAGAGCAACTTCTTCCCGTGTGAGCAGGGATTCACAGCCACCTTCTCTTGTGATTTACTGCACTGCTCAACACAGAGAGTGTGAGTGACACAGCAGTGGAAAAGTCATCGAAAACAGGAAAACTGGATCATAACTTTTGCTCAAAAGGGAGAATAACATAGGTGCCTTTGCTACGTGAAGTGAAGCACAGAGTTTTAGATTTTTGCAGGACCTGGATATGAACTGCACATACACACATTACATAAATGAAATTCCCAGTATCCAATGGCAAGACGAAATGGTTAACCCTGTAAGAAAACTTATTCTACAGTCTGAAAGCACAATTTTCCATTCATCTTTTTGGATGTAAACTTTTATCCCCAAATTTTAAAATTTTGAAGCATTATATAATGCTTGCTTTACTAAAAATTAAATTCAATACATGGTTTTTAACAAAACAAAACAATATAAAATCCCTCCCTGAGTTTTCTTTGTTTCTTTAACTTCAGTGTGTTGTTACTCTTTGTCTAAGTCTAGAATTTTGTACATTAGATAATTTTGACAGCACTCAGCAATATAATCTTTACAGAATTAACAAAATGCCATGATAGTATCATTTGTCAGATCTGGATGGCCTTATATAGTATTTACTTGGCTACTGCATGTGACGTATTTGCTTTTAACAAAACATCTAATTTATTGCAATATAAGATAGAATTAAGAGGGACACATTGATGGTATGACATCCACAGACCATTTCTTTAAAAATTCACATGCTACCCTTTACACCTAGGTTTTGTTAGTACAGTTTTTGTTTGCTTCATTCACTTTATACTTGATTCTGACTGCTAAAATTTGAACATCCTTTAAATAAATAAATACTAATGCGATGCATAATGCTGAGAATAAATTCACTTCCACTGGGATATCATCTTCAGAACCATTCTCCATTTATTTTTTATTGGAGGTCAAGACTTTAGGAGGCTAGAAATTATATTTAAGATTCTTGACTGAACAGTAATAAAGACAAATGGTAATAAACATTGAAAATGTATTTACTGCACTAAGTTCATATTTTAAGAAACAAAGTCACATTTCTATTTAGCTGTTGACTAGTTGCTTTAGACTGTTAAGCTACCCTGACATCAGAAATCATAGCTCTTTCCATTCTCCCCTGCTTACTTTTACAGATTAGTTCTTAATAAATATCTCCAGTGTATTATGGATTCATTTCCACAATACACTTTGACTCAAATTTTTGAAATTTGCAGAATCCAAGAATCTAAAACTATATTAAATATTTTCTATTATGGGAAGATGAGTTGATTACTATAAGGTAAGTCCTCAATAGTCACGTGTCGATCAATATTTTTCTTCTCCAGGCACACTATTAACAGATGTGTTGAAGTTTCGTTTAGGGATTTAATAGCCACAGAACCTTTGGAGTTCAGGTCTCTACAGCTCAGAGTTAAGTGAGAGATTAGAACTTGTTTACAAAATTGTTTTGAAAATAGGAATAGTGGGTAATGCGAGCAGAAAATAAAACCATTTGACCAAAATTAACTTATTTGGATAACTCATATCAAATAATTTAGTGATCTGCATTTCACTGTACTCAGCAGAAGGGTTTGAAAGCGAATTCACTTTTATTATTTTTTAACATAAAACAACTTTTGTTTGAGGGTTATTATATAAATCTTTCAATCAATATTGAAATAACAATTAAGATATACTTGTGCTTTAAAAGTCATTTCATAACGCAAGAGTTTAATTTCCATTAAAATCACATTAAAATTAATGTGAAATATTCTTATTAATCTTTGCAAAATACTCAAAGTATAACACAAGAAATTTTGAGAAATTATGGGTGCTAATCTCTATACTATGGACTTTTAAGAAAAACACTATGAATTAATTAGAGACATATTCAAGTTCTCATATCCCTAAATTAAAACAATTAGGAAGTTTCTTAGTCAAAGGGGAATAATTCTTTTGATTAGTAATTGGCCCTGTTTCTAATCTCTGCTGTCTTCTAGTAATCAATTGAATTGATTTAGGCAGCCTGGGAATCTCTCCAGGTTTCAGATTAGTCAACTTTTCAAGGAAAGTATTGAATCAAAGGGTCTCTTGAGGTTCCTTCCAATTCTAAAATGTTCTAATTTAAAGACAAATACTATAGAAGGCAGAAGAGACTACTAAAAATTTAAATTATATGTCATAAGAGGATAAAAAATAAGAATGAGGATAAAAGAGACATAAAACCAATTCTGGTGAAGAAATGTCAATTTGTAATTCAAATATATTTTGAAAAATATGGAAAAATACAAAAGCACTATGTAAGTTTGAATGATATAGACTATGTCCATGTGATGTAAGAATATCTGTTTAGTTTAGTGGAAAAATAGTGGTATAAATGGTTTTTCTATTCAACACTAAAAAATTGGTGTAAATCACATGACTGGCCATTTCAGATCCCTCAAAATCTAAGTGGAGACCCAGCCTCAGAGTTCAAGCTTCTCGTGAAGGCTTGGAAGAGTGCCCCTAAAAGTCCTTAGTTTTCATAATTTTTTAAAACTTTGATTCTTTTTTTATACAGAGGTTTCTTAATTGCAGACTTTTCAAGCAGATTCATTACCTGTTTTCCCAGCACCATTTTTACATTATGATATATATAAATATAGTGCAGTTTACTTATATGATGTAAATTTCATCTTTCTAAATGACATTCAGAAAAATAATTCCTCTAAAGTATATTACATAGACAGACCCAGCTCAGCTATCTTATTACCCATATGTTAATAACTTCATACTCTATTTAGCTCAGGAAGGAAGAAAGGAAGAAAAGAAGGAAGTTAGTTGGTAGTATTCTTAGCATTTAAGTTCTTTGCCAGAAATTAATAAACTAAGATGTACCTGAGTTCAGTTTTGGGGGTCAAAAAGAGAGACGTAAAGAGGACACTTTTTTTCCTTATGATATTTTAATAAACATTTCAAAAAACAACAACAGACTTCCAAATTTTCTGGTTCTTTTGCTCAATACCTCCAAAATTCATAACCTGTACTTACTATTCCTATTTTTTCTTATTTTGTTATGAACCATATGCTTTATTATCTTGCACATAATTATTTATCTGAGGTTTAAGATACTTATATATTTCAAGTTTTACTGTAACTTGGAAATCTTATATTACTGTACCTTAAATGTTGACAAATTGAAACAGGAGTTTCAATTTTAGTTATGTTCCTAGCTAGTCATGTAAACTTCCTTAGGAAGTACATTTAATTTTCTTGGCCACAGTTTGCTTGTCTGTAAGAATGGTATGCCAACTATAACTTTTCTTAGATCACTTTCATCTCTAAATTTATCTGATTCACATAAGAAAAGACTTAGCAATATTGGGTTCAGTAACCTAGTCTGAACTAGCGTTTGTAATTTCCTTCTGCACCTTAAAAAGCTGATTATAAATGTGAATATGCAAATCATTAAGGCATCCTACTTCCTGTGACCTTTTCTGTATTCCCTTTTTGCTTTAACCATTTGAACAATTAAGGTCCCTATGGGAAAATCATGCTTACTTGACAAGATTCAGTAATCTGGTTGATATTAAAAAAGAAAATAATTCACTTGTATCTTATTCAGAATGACTATTTGGGTATTTACTAAATATAAACATTCTGTTAATCTTTCTATTGTTACTTATCTCCATTAAGCAAAAAAAGCATTAATCTTTTGAAGAAAAAAGTAATGTGGTCAGAGAGGCCAACTGCTGCATTGTTTATAATACATTATGCCACTCAAAATTCCTATGTGTTCTACTATAGACTAAATTGGACAGTGCCTCATTTTACAAAAATGGCATTTGATATAATAAAACTAACGAGTTATATCATCACAAACATGGTATCTCTGTATGAGGCATCAATAGTCTGGAGAGTGTCTAATGCATATAAATGTTATATTTTATAGGATAATGATAATGTCATAATATTACATTATAAAAATAGTTGAAAGTATTTAATGGCCAAATTTTCTATATAAACATCAAAGCCAAATTCATATTTGAGTTTTATATGAGTGAGGTCTTGTCTTATTCTTCCAGGAGCTTTTATCTAATTAGAATTGTTCATGTGATCACATTTAAACATACATGGAGAAATTATTTGTATTATGTACTGGTGTATATTATAGTAATGTCTGTTGCAAAATATCATTATCACAAAGTAAAGTAATATTGTATTTTTATCTTTTTAAACAATCATAAGCTAATGAATAACCTCATTGAACACTGTTACTTATATTGTTTTACATTACAGTTCATTCATTGTTTAAATGTCAAAGACCAAAGACTGGGATTTCTATTGTATTTAACTCTAAAACATTGCTACTTCTACTAATTTATTCAAATAAATAGGGAGACTTATCATTAAAGCATGAGGTAGTAAACATCCACGTTGCAGGATTCTGAGCTGTAGGCATTAATTAATGCTTTTGTTTTAGAAAGATAATTTCATTAGTGTGGTCCACTTCTCTTTCATATATTCATAATGAACTCTTCCACATTCACGAAGTCAGTATATAAAGACCATATTCCAAAATGAACCCAGGATGGATTTATTCAGCTAAGTGTAAATTTTCACTGCTTGCTAAAAATTATTTGAAGAATATAATTCATTTGAAATACATTTAGAACCAGAGGGCTATTTTTTAAGTGTTCATTGATGTGGCTCCACTCTTTGAGAAAGTCAACAAAAAACATTAAAGAACATGAGGTATAATGAACTGTGATTCTTTTTGTTTTTTGGGGTTTTTTTTTAGTCTTAATATCTCATTTGTTTAAATATTTATAAATAAAAGCCAAACAGGGTTAAAGATGTGCAAGGACATTCATTAACAATGAAGATGTGTAATTTGGAGTTTGAGTGTCTCGTTATTTATACAATTCTTTAAATCAGGTTCACTATTCATTTATTTTGTTTTGTACTTTCATGTAAATGTTTCTTGTATATATAGATATATGAAAAATGGAACTATTTTCTTACACATACTATGCAACATGTTTGTAAAATTGCAATATTACCAAAATTACAAAAGCTGTGCTTTTGTACTCTATCTTGCTTTATGTAAAATCACTTTTTCTATTTAAATGGACTGTCTGTCCTATAAACTGTAGATAACATATCTATTCAAAAATCAGTCTATTGTATCTTTTGTTTAGATTGGAGTGAATTGGGGTATATTTTTGGGGGGAGAATATGAAGCAAAGTTTTGGCAGTTGGAAACTTTTTTTTTTTCCCCTCAGAAATGAGACCTTTCGAAGCATGCAATGAACTCATATAATTTACAATCTCTCCTGTACTTCTTGTATTTTGTCCTAATTTTGGTGCTACTATGTAACCATGATTAAATGTGATAGTCAAAACAAAGAGGATCAAAACTCACATGCTATCATTTCTTTTATTTTATTGAGAAAAATAGTTCAAAGAGGAGAGTATGAGTATAGTGAATAGAGACCTTTTCGATTATGTGTTTTAAAATTAATTCTATTAAGGTGTGTGCTTTTAGAATATTTAGTTTAATCTATAAATTTATACTTGGTAGGCTTCTCTTATGAAAAACTGGATATGTTATCCCTTTTAAATATATAATTAATAGAACTAAATAATTCAAAATGATTTAATAGTAAAAATCACTACAATTTACCAAATAATTAACTAATGGTTTATCCATTCTATACTACCTCTGATTTGATTTGGGGGATAAGACCAGACAAATTGCTATGTGCATAAACTTAAACCTCTACATATACAAATATCAACTCACATACACCTCCAATAGTGAATATAAACACATGCTAATCAGTATTTTCTTATTTGATGGTATATTTTTTCATTTCCTGTTGCAGTCACTATATCATAAACCAGATTGAAACAATGAAATAGAATATATTACCTTTTAGCAATATGTCCAGTCCAATTCTGTACATGCTTGGAGAATGGATTGTTCCTCATGGGTTCCAAAAAAAGAAAAAAAATCCCAACAATATCCATTGATTGGAAGCTTTTTTTAAACAAAAAAAATCACTATGACCCTTTTTTCTTTGCTATCCAAATATTGTTTTACAGTAGTCCAGATATTTTCAAAAAACAATCATTTATGATATTTTTAAAATTGTTTTATTTTAAAGATATGGGGTGCAGTTCTGGGTTAGGTATACAAATATTCATTATTCAGGTTCCCTTGTTGATGAGGTGAGCCCCCCATCCCCCAGCAGAATCCCACTACTGCCAATCCCGCACCACCCCCTACCCCCCCCCCCAGCAATTTCTACAATAATTGTTCAAGGTCCACTTATGAGTAAGAAGATATGATACTCAGTTATTTGTTTCTGTTATAGATCACTCAGTATTATTGATTCTAAGTCCACCCAAATTGCTGTCATAATTTTGTCCTTCTTTATGGCTGCATAATAGTCCATTGTGTATATGTACCACATTTTTTTAATCCAGTCCTCTTTTGCTGGGCAGCACAGTTGGTTCCGTGTTTTTGCTATTATGTACAATGCTGCAATAAACATGCATATGCAGATATATTTTTCATAGAGTAATTTGGATTCCTCTGGGTAAACTCCCAGTAGGAAGATTGTAGGGTTGTATGGAAGGTCGATTTTCAGAGCTTTTAGAAATTGCCAAACTGTTTTCCATAGAGATTGTACTAGTTTACACTCCCACCAACAGTGTAGGTGTTCCCTTTTTCCTGCATCCTCTCCAGCATCTGTTATTTTTTGAATTATTGATGATGGCCATCCTGAGTAGTTAGGTGGTATATCAGTGTGTTTTTAATTTGCATTTCTGTGATGACTACTGAGGCTGAGCGTTTTTTCATGTATCTGTTGACTGCTCATATGTCTTCTGAGAAGTGTCTATTCATATCTTTTGCCCACTTTGTAATGGGGCTATTTATTTTATTCATTTCAGCATGTTTGAGTTCCTTATAGATTCTAGATGTTGGGTCTTTGTCAGACATACAGTTGGCAGATATTTTTTCCCAGTCCATGGGCTGTCTCCCTGCTCTCTTGATGGTTTCTTTGACTTTGCAGAAGCTTGTCAGTTTAATGAGATCCCACTTGTCTATCTTATCTCTTATGGCATGGACACTTGTGGTCGAGATCAAGAATTCATTTCCAGTTCCAATTTCCATAAGAATGTCTTCTGCATTTTCTAAGGTTCTTATATTATGAGGTTTTACATTTAGGTTTTAGATCCATTTAGAGTTGACTTTTGTGTATGGTGATAGTTACGTGTCTTGTTTTAATCTTCTGCATGTGGGCAGCCAGTTGTCCCAGCACCATTTACTGAATAGGTTCTCCTCTTCCCAGTGGTGGATGGTGGAGGCTTTGTCAAACATTAGTTGGTTGAGAAATTGAGATTTTTACCTCTGGAATCTCTGTCTTGTTCCATTGGTCTATATGCCTGATCTTGTACCAATACTAGGCTATTTTGATTGTTGTAGCTTTATAATAAAGTTTAATGTCTGGGAGTGTGATGCCTCACCCTTTGTTTTTTTGTTTTGTTTTGTTTTGTTTTGCTGAGAATTGTTGAATTGTTTTGGCTATATTCATGGTTGATTATGTTTCCATATGAATTGCTGTATTGTCATTTCCAGGTCTGAGAAGAATGCTGCTGGTAATTTTTTTTTTTTTTTTTTTTTTTGACAAAGAAGTTAAAATCTTTAATACATAAAAATATTTTACAGATAAGATATAAAATGAACATGAGCTGAAAAAAATGGGCAAAGCATGCAAACTGGCACTTTACAAAAGAAAGAGTAAAACTGACCAATACATATGAAAATAATATTTGGCTCTACTTAGTAATAAAATTAAAAGTAAAAGAACAAGAAAATAACTTTGTTTCTCCTAAT
>CAUYQG010079980.1:0-19480 GCA_963574415.1 Tarsius wallacei
CTCCTGCTTAAAAATCCTTCAATGCCTCTCTATCACCCATGGAATAAAGTCCATCCTCCCCATTGACCTCAGCTGCATCTCCAACCCTCCTCCATAAAAGTCCCCTTTTCAGCCCTACCATGCTGAATGACTTGCAAGCAGGATTGAAAATGCAATGTTGGCCGGGTGCAGTGGCTCTCGCTTATAATCCCAGCACTTTGGGAGGCCGAGGTGAGAGGATGGCCTGTGCCCGTGGGTTTGAGACCAGCCTGGGCACTTGGAGAGACCTCATCTCTACAATAAATCAAAAAATTAGCCAAACATGATGGTGTGTGCCTGTAGTTCCAGCTACTTGGAAGGTTGAGGCAGAAGGATCACATGAGCCCAGCAGGTCGAGGCTGCGGTGGCAGTGAGCATGCCACTGCACTCCAGCCTGGGTGACAGAGTGAGACTCCAACTCAAAAAAAAGAAAAAGAAAAAGAAAATACAATGTTCTCTCGCCACCTGCTTTCATATGGACATACCTTCCATGTCAATTGCTTTCTGTCCTCTTGCCTACTCACCAGCTCCTAAACCTCTGGAGGCCCAGCACTTTAGGAAGACTCAGGAGTTCTGCTTCTTTGCTCTTCCAGTTCCACCTGTATTACTCCATCAGAGTGTGTATTGCCTCATAATGAAACTGCTGGCTTGCTTATTTGCTCCCTCCTCGAGATCGTGACCCTCTTTGAGTAGGGAAATATTGCCTTTTCTGTCTTCCTGTGAATCCCCAGCCCTTGGCATGGTGTCTGGCACTGAGTAGGCTCCCTGTGAGTGCAGGCTGCGTGGATGAATCTGTCTCCTAATCTGGGTTACAGCCTCTGCTGGCTCCCATTTCTGCTGTGTGTGTCTTCTGGTTTTCATCAAACGTCCTCATGCTGATGCCTTTTCTCCTCTTCCTTTATTCTTCTTTTCCTGCTTCTCCTGTGCGCCTGAGTAATTATCAGAGTGAGGCTTTATTTTGACAGCCCTTGTCATTCAGTGGTGTTGTTTCTTATTTGGGTCATTGAACCCATCAGTTGTATGGTTCCTTCTACAGTCCTTCTTCCTGGCTATTTAAAAAACCCTAGCCGGGCTCGGTGACTCAGTCTGTAATCCCACGCCTTGGGAGGCTGAGGTGAGTGGATTGCCTGAGCCCGCGGGTTCGAGACCCGCCTGGGCAACTTGGTGAGACCTCATCTCTACAATAAATCAAAAAACTAGCCGGGTGTGGTAGCGCACCCCTGTAGTTCCGGATATTTGGAAGGCTGAGGCGGAAGGATCGCCAGAGCCCAGCAGGTCGAGGCTGTGGTGGTCGGGAGCGGCCACTGCACTCCAGTCTGGGCGACAGAGTGAGACTCCAACTCAAAAAAAAAAAAAAAATCCTTGGGAGCTGACAGGATTTGCAATTTGGGTTAAAGACTATTATATTTTCTTAATTTGTTTGGCAAAATTTCAACAATGGTCACATGTCTTTGGTATAGAAAAGCATTTTTTTTAACCCAAATTATACCAAACTGAATTTAGGAATTCAAGTCTGGGTTAAACTTCAACATGTGACATCTGCAAAATGAGTGATTAAAACCGTCAATAACTTTCCTTGATTTGTAAGACTCGGCAAGTTTTTCCTGTAGTCTCATAGTCTCAATATCTATCTGTGTGAGTCTTACTTGCTCAGAAGTTTTCTCAATATGAAAAGTCAGTGCCTTGGCAGAAGTGAGTACTTCAGTACCAAATGATTTTTGGCTATTTGTTTAAAAAGTTATATGTGGTTTTTATGTACACCCGGGGCTTTGACTCAACCATCAGGTATAGAAAAGAAAATACAAGATTCATTGAAAGTACCATATTTGGATTCTGTTAATGAAATTTTGTATTTTTACAGTGAATACAATATTTCCATTTACCTGTCTTTCCTTCATCTGCCCCTTTCTGTCAAGTCCAGTCTCTCTTTCTCAGACTTGTTTACAAGAAATCATATGGTAGAGATCATTATATGGTAATATCACTATGTAGTCTTACAGGGGCTACAGAAACTCAAGATCAGGTCAAATCACAAACCAAGATAACTTGAATCATAAACTCTCTCTGGCTGAGGCTATTTCAAGATCCAGTGGTTTCTGCTAAGATGCAATTTATAGAACAATGCTAAAGGGATCAGAAATAAGACAGAGTCTCTCTCAAAGGCAGGGGTCTGTGCCTATTGCCTGACTCCTCTCAACATGTCTGGGTCTCTCCAGTTTGGAGAACATAGAGTTATAGTGCTCTGAGAGTACAGATGTTTTTGAAGACCAGTATTCTCAACAGTGCCAATATCTAGAAGAAGGTTGTCCTGGTCTTCAGACACTTGTGTGCCTGAGATGTTGATAGCTGAGTCCTAGCTAGAATAATAATTTATGCAAATTCATTCTGGAGATTGGCCAAAACTGCCTTTCAGCATACGACAGCTGGAGCCCAGCCACCAGCCAGTGTTGTTCAATTAAGCCCCCATTCCCAGGTAAGGTCTGTCTGTTGTCTCAGCTCTGATCATATGTTAGAGCAGTGGGAACCCAAAACCTTCTTCTGCCTTCTTCATGGCAGGCAGAAGAGCATTGGAAGGTGTTTTTTTTTTTTTCCTTCTAGTAGGTCTAGATCAACAGACTGATCATTCAAGGAGTAATAATAAGTAATATATATCAAATTCTGAGTATGTTCTGGTCAGTGCTTAAAACTTAACCTGATTTGTCCCATTCAATTCTTATGGCCACTCTGTGAGGTAGTTAATTACTATGCACATTCCCACTGTATAGAGCAAACGCCTGAGGTATAGAATGTGTTCAAAGTCACACAGCTACTAAATGATGGAGGATCTAAACTTTATTCCCAGGCACTCCCTTCCAGAGGCTGAGCTGTTTGCCACCACCATATTGCCTCCAGATGCCTCCTGAGTAATAAGGCTCAGGGCCTGAGTCTGAATTCATTTTTTGCCATTTTTTGTATGAGCATATTTATTTTCTCTTAACCATGGTTTCTCATTGGTGAAAAAGAAATTTAATGGCCAGTCATGGTGGTTCACGCCTATAATCTCAGTACTTTGGGAGGCCGAGGCAGGAGGATCGCTTGAGGTCAGGAGTTCAAGATTAGTCTGGGCAACATAGTAAGGCCCTATCACTACAAAAAAATTAAAAATAAAAATAAAATAAATTTTAAAATCTACTTTGAAAAATTGTTTTGAGGAGTTAGGGTATGTAAAATTCTCAGTAGTACCTGATACACATTAAGTGCTCTATAAATAAGACTCTATAAAGTAAGACTTTTATTAAAACAATTTTTAAAAACTTGCTTTTCTCTAGACAAAGCAAACCATTGTTAAGAAACCAAGGATATGGTTTGTTTAAGCACTTACTGGGTAATTTCATAATATCTTCACAGACACATTCTTTTTGAAAAATCACACTGGAAGGAGTATCAGATTTGTTGAAATTCTATAGACCATATTGTATGGAGCAAAGAACCATGACAAAGGAATTAAAAGACTGGAATTCTAGACCTAGATTTGTGCCGAACTAGCTGGGTGAACTTCAGTTAATCATGTAAACCCCTCTGAGCCTTGTTTTTTCTTTTTTGTATTTTAAGAACACCGAGGGACTGGATGTGGGAACAAGGCTAATAAACTAGATGTACTCTGTAGACATTTTGAGTAAAAAAATTCTATTATTCTAACCTAAGCTAATTCAAACTGGTGGCATTGTAGTTGAGCAAATCATGCCTCAAGTTCCTACTTCCTTCACAGTTTTTTCTGGTCTGAATACAACCTGGCCGAAGGTAAGGAATTCATCCTTCTGGGTCAGTTCTAGGATATCCCGGAACAAAATGTGTCACCACTGGTGGTTGTAATGTGATGTCTCCTGGCATGATGAACTTAGCTCACGTAGGTTTCATTCTACTTATTAGTTATTGAGAAGCCCTGTTGGGCAAACATCTGTCAACCTCTCACCCCCTTAGAGACACATTTACAACTTTTGCTTGTGTGTCTCCTCTTGGGTTGGTAACCATTACATTTGTTGTTTGCTGTGAGCAGTATTCTTCACATTATTTACTTTACTCTTTGCATGTATGTTTCTTAGTGTTTCAAACAGTGTCCCTTAATCTACTAATATGCCACCCCTCCAGCACAAGAAACAATGGTAAGGAAGTTCCCTCTGCACCCTACTCTACCTACATGTTTTTGTTGTTGTTGTTGTTGTTGTTGTTGTTATTTGAGTTGGAGTCCCACTCCGTCACCCAGGCTGGGGTGCAGTGGCGCATTCACAGCCACCCCAGCGTCAACCTGCTGGGCTCCAGCCATCCTCCTGCCTCAGCCTTCCAAGTAGCCGAACTACAAGTGTGCGCTACCATGCCTGGCTAATTTATTTATTTATTTATTGTAGAGACGAGATCTCGCCAAGTTGCCCGGGCTGGTCTCCAACCCGCAGGCTCAGGCAATCCACTCACCTCGGCCTCCCAAAGTGCTGGGATTTCAGGCTGAGCCACCAAGCCTGGCCAGTCTACATGTTTTAAATGTGAATGTTCCAAACCTAGCATGGCCTAATAGACTTGGACTTGGATTTCAGCAAGTTCTTATACTGGCACTTTAGCTTTAAATTATTTAGCCCAAAGCATCAGCTGTATTGTCTGTAATATAGAGTAATAAGACCCACCTTTCAAGGACATTGTGGGGATTAGAGAAAATGTAATTAAAATGATGTACAGAGCTAGCGTATAATGGCTATTGTACTCACTAGACAGATAGCAGGATCATGCCTGAATCTAGAAAGGAGGCAAGAAACGTTTTCATTAAAAGTCCAAAATAAAAACAAAGTTGAGAAAATATTTGCCACGTATTGACAAATACTAATATCTTTCATGTAAGAAGAATCTTTACAAATTAATATGAGCTAAATTCCTCATTTAAAAAAGACCTAAACAAATGGCTAACAAATCTATGAAAAAATATTTGGCCTTAGAAGTAATGGACAAAATATACATTAAAACATAATATAATTAGTATCGCCATAGAGTTGTTTATTTTTTCAAGACTACTGATGAGGGTGTTGCATCCTGATAATCAGGCCTAGTTCTCTCTGCCAAAACCATGTCACTTTGTTGCACATGGAGAAGCATTCCGAAGCCCAGTTACTCCTACTGTCCTGCTCTCTGTGAGACTTTAGTCCTGACCTGCCTCAGGGCTTCTTCTGCCCTGGTCTCGTGCACTGTTTTCACTCCCATTTTAAGGAGAAAGAGATAGAGACGTGCAAAGTTTGAGTGATTTCTCACACCTATGGTAAGTGTCTGGACCAGCAGGCAAACAAAGCTTGTGGAAAGGAGAAAACTAATTTGAAAGAAAACAAGCCAAAAGGAGCAATTCTGTGATGTGGGAGGTCCTTAGAGTCCAAACTCTCCCTAAGCAAGGAGAAATCTCCTGGAATGACAGCACTTTTTCCTTCTGATTAGTTCATTTGGAAAGACAACTAAAGCAAAAAATTTAAAAAAAGAAAGTTTTAAAAAGGCATTGTGGGCTTGGCACAATGGCTCACGTCTGATATCTCAGCACTTTGGGAGGCAGAGATAAGAGGATTGACTGAGCCCAGGGGTTCGAGACCAGCCTGGGCAACTGGGCAAGACCTCGTCTCTACAATAAATAAATTTTTTAAAAATGTGCTGGACCTGGTGGCATGCTCCTGTAGTTCCAGCTGCTTGGAAGGCTGAGGTGGGAGGATTGCCTGAACCCAGTGGGTCAAGGCTGATCAAGCCACTGCACTATAGCCTGGATGACAGAGTGAGACTCTGACAAGAAAGAAAGAAAGAAAGAAAGAAGGAAGGAAGGAAGGAAGGAAGGAAGGAAGGAAGGAAGGAAGGGAAAAGAACCTCTAGAGTTCATGTGGTTTCCTAAATATTTTTTCTAATAGATTTTGACAATATCCTTAAGACCCTTGCCCTGAATTATACTTCACAATAATAATAACAGAAGAATCAAATCATCATTTAAAAAACTTTCCCAGCCTTATTGAGGCATAATTGACAAATTAAAAAATGTATATATTCAAGGTGTGTAACATGATAATGTGATATACATATACATTATTAAGTAATTACCACACTCAAGTTACTTAACACATCTACACGTCTATCTCCTCCTACAGTTACATGTGAGTATGTGTGTGTGTGTGTGTGTGTGTGTGTGTGTGTGTGTGTGTGTGTGGTAAGAACACTGAGGTCAACTTTCTTAGCAGGTGTAAAGTATAGACACAGTATTATTAACTACAGTCACCATTCTGTTCATCAGGTCTCCAGAACTTATTCATCTTCTTGCTGGAAGTTTGTGCCTTTTGACTAGCATCTCCCTATTTCCCCTACACCCTAGCCCCTGGCAGCTACCAGTCTACTCTCTGCTTCTATGAGTTTGACTGTTTTAAATTCCATATATAAGTGAGATCATGCAGTATTTATCTAAAAGAATCATTTTTGAACTTGAACTCCAAATTATAGTAAAATTATTCTTCTTAGCTTCAAAAAGTTTGGTCATTCACTATCCTCCATTGTTTTTGGAAACCTCACTGGATTTCTAACCACATTGTTTCTGGAATGCTTATTGAATATTATCACACTCCAAATACACTGAACAGAATTAATTCAAAAATAAAAAACTCTTCCTCCTTGTGTGTCTCAATCCATATTTGCCAGATGGGAGACCCAGCATCCCTCTCGCAGCATGTCTACTCTATGGCAAACACATCCATATCCAGTGAATGTGGGAAACCATGGCCCTTCTCTCCCCTGTTTTTATTTATTTATTTTTCACATGAAATAAAGATGATTTAATGACTTGAAGTATGTTAACATACAGAAAGTGCCTGTGCATTTAGACTCTTCTTCCAGATACAATTGCTCAAAATCTAGTCTAAGACTACTCCTTTTATTTTGTTTTTAGAAATAGAGTCTCTCTGTGTCACCCAGGCTGGAGTACAGTGGCAAGATCAAAACTCACTGTAACCTCGAACTCCTGGGCTCAAACAGCACTCCTACTTGAGCCCTCTAAGTAGCTGGGATTATGGGTGTGCGCCACCATGCCTGGATGATTTTGTTTGTTTGTTTTGTAGAGATGGGATCTCACTGTGTAGTCCAGGCTGGTCTCGAATTTCTTTCTTTTTTTTTTTAATTTTAAAGACATGGGGCACAATTCATGGCTAGGTATACAAATATTCATTATGCAGGTACCCTCCCCCTTATTTCTATACGAGCTACTGTAGGCTTTTTCTTTTCTTTGCTTTTTCTGCACTGATTTTAGTTTAGTTTAATGCAGTGTCCCTGGCAGTTGGGGTGGGAACTGGATTGCTGCTGGTGGTGCAAAAAGACTATCAATCACATCAAATCGTGCCTAAGGGGCTGGAGAGTGCCCGGAAGTTTTATCATGGCCCGCTTCTTAGATTTGTGAATGCGGATGTCGGAGGTGATTAATTAAGTATTTTACCGTCATGAAGATTCCTCATTGCCAACTAAGGGTCCTTGTGGCTAGAAGCTCTGCAGTGTTCTAAAGTGACCTGTCACTAAATAATCTATCGGTTAATTCATATGTCAACAAACCAGGCCCTGTGCTAGGAATGGGAACGGCTAGGGCACAAAGACATGACTTCTTTCCTCAAGTTGCTCTCGGAAGCTAGTCAAGCTTTTAGAACATTTCCTTATAGTAAAGTCACATGCGTACTTAAAATATGAACAAAGTCAGCCTAGAGAATTTAGAGGCGGCTCTTACAGAGGAAAAGAAGGTTTGAGCTGTTGGAAAAGACTCCTCATCTGCTCCTCCCTTTATCCTGCGTTTTACTGTCCCTCCTAGAAATACATGTCGCAACTTCCCAAGGTGTAATTCACTAAGAGGTGGCCCACCCGTCCTGCCTCTGCTTTTGTACATTTATTCATGATTAAGAGGGAGGTGTACATTTATCTGAGGGTTTCATTAGCTCATCCTTAGAACCAGAGCCTTGAGCTCCTCCCAGAGGAACCTGCACCTGGCCCCACCATTCCTGGTACAACATAAGGCACCAGAGAGATGCTTACTGAAGATTTGTACACAATCATCCTTGGTTGTCAATCGCCCCGGGCTTTCAGGATGCAAAAAGAGAGGAAGAGGAGAGGCCCAGACAACAGAATGTTACTCGGTGGTAAAACAGAAAAGTCTCCTTACTGACTGAGGCTATGGTCTTCCAGCCATGAGCATGTGGAAAAACCTCACGGGGATGCTTGGTAGTATCCAGTTGAGGAGCTCTCTACCTTGCTCCCAGGTAGACCCGAGGTGGAGGGCCTTCTAGGGAAGCTGTGTTTTCCAGCAGTCTTTTCTGCTTTGAATGTTGCTGCCCTCCCCCGCTAGGGTAACAACTTTCATTTAGAAAGAAGGCATGATTCCTGGACGCTGTGGGAAGACCATTGGATGAGAAGCTTGAAGTCTGATGCCAAGTCCTGGCTCTACCACTTACTAGCTCTGTGAACCTCAGCAAGTCAAAACATCCTGGAGCCGTATTTCTTCTCCTGCAAAATGAAAATAATAGCGACTGTTCTGGCTACATCAAAGACTCGTGAGGTCTGATGGGACAATGGATGTGAAGGCCTTTGCGACAGGTAAAATCAGGTGAATTGTCCTGATTTTTATATTGGCTCAAGATAGCACTGTACTTGAATGAGCTTGTCTTGAAGCTGGCAGGCAAAACATTTTGTAAAATGCGTCTTGTTCATCTGAAAACATCAGGTTGGAGGCTGAAGAATATTATAAGGAAGGCTTAGGTTCCCGCTTGGGCTTTCCCTGGAAAAGAATAATTCTCAAGAGTTTTAAGCTCTTCCTGGTGGGGTACAGCCATGATAGCAACCTTAATTCCATCTTGAAGCTTACAGACGTATCCTTTCATGAGCTTCAAAATGATAAAACTAAGAATCAGATTGGCATCTGACTCATTTAGTTCAACAAACCAGACCTATCTGAGTGCCAGATATGTGCCAAGAATTTATTAGTTCTTCTGCTCTTGCTAATATGAGACTTGCTTTCTTCTTATTATAAGATTTGTGATCTCTGCAATCTTCAGTCACCAGATGTGGCCCCATTCAAGTTATCTTCATCATCTAAATGGGATAGTAATAATAATAATGAACAAATTGCAGGTGTTTACATTGTGCCAAGAACTGCACTAAGTGCTTTCTGTGCATTTGTGTAATGTTCACCATACACTGTCACCATCATTGTTGCCAATGTGCCCATTTTACAGATGAGGGAGATTGAGCTTTTCAGCAAGGGCACATGACTAATGAGTGGAGGAGCTTTTTAACCCAGGAAATCTGGCTCCAAATGCAAGGTTGTGACCACCATGCTACACTGTACCTCAGAAAGTTTTACAAAGAAGAAAAGAGTGGTTTGCAAGATTAAGGTCCTTTATATAATGATCATAAACCAGATTCACAAGCTGTTTTCAACATTTTTTAAAAATAAAGCATTTCCTTGGACTAACTCTGTCCACAGTTAGAGATGTGTTTCCTTTTGACTACAATTTATCTGTTTGGTGAGCTAACATTTAGTGGTTGCCGGTTGGTGCTTTGACTTAGGTCTTCAGCCAAACCAGAGCAATGATAACTTGGGAAATGTCGTGTCTTTAGGAGATAAAAATCTTTGAAAGAAATCAGTCTTGTGAGTTTTAAGGTTGTCACAGTCTATTGTACGAATATGAGAAAATCTGATGAAGGCACAAAGAAATTGAGTTGCTGATGACGGCTTCAGAAGCCCAGGGACTCTTGAGCAGAATCTCGAAGGATGAAGAGGAGCCAGGTGGAAGAAGGAGAAATGGCATCCTAGACAGAGAATGTTCTGAGGCCATATGTGAGAAGGAAGGCTCGGTGACTGTGAAGACGTGGAGATGCTGCCGTTACTGCGGCACTGAGAGGGTGGAAGGCTGCAGGCAGGAGACACTGGGCTGTGAAGGGCCTCAGGCACCCTGTGACTAGATGTGACTCTCTCTGGTGGACAGTGGAAGGTTGGATTCAAGAGGACAAGTTTCATGATGCCAAGAGCATCATGGAGGTTGTTGTCATCAGTAGGCCAGGCTGGAGCTGCTGCAGGTCTGAAGAAAAGCAATGCTTTTGTCAGTGGAGAAAAAGGGATGAGATTGTGAGATGTGTGGGATTCTCTACCTCAAGAAAGAAATGAATAGGAATTAATAAGTGAAAAGGGTGCAAAATCGAGTATCTAAAAATGATAACAATAAACATGGCAAATAATCAAAATTTTAAAAGTCAGCAATAAGGATAAATGGATACTAAGTTAAATAGATACTGAGGAGAATAAGATAATGGATACATAGTATAACAATTTAATTAAATAATTAAAGAGAATAAAAGTCATTTTTGGTGTGGAGAGTAAGAAAAGCTATGGCAAAGAATCATAGTTGATATAGCAGAAAAAGTCATTGGAATTAGGATTTGGGGAAAATAAATTCTCAGCAAGTTTAAAAAATGGATACAATAGATTTTTTTTTTAAGTGTTGGATTCTTGAATGAAATTCTCAGATGTAGAAAATTCAGTGATTCGTTGTCAGAAGAGGGAAATGCAGAGGACCCTGGGGGTAGACATCATCTCAGGCCTTTCCCCCTGGCAACCATGAAGGCCCAGGAGCTGTCCCCTCCATCCACGTGGCATCATCAGTCATTCTTCTGGCTTCAGCGATCTTGCATGCATGTACCACAAGGAGCCAGTGGGTTTCTAATTTGCATGACTACACGGGGGATCGTGCTATTAAGTGCAATCAGTAATAAAGGGAGAGGAGCTAGTCTAGGAGGTGAAAGAAAGAGACGATAATGAGTTTGATTCTGAACCTTTTGAGTTGAAATATCTAAAGTTCACCTAAGACAATAGAGCCAACAGGAAACATCTACTGAAGATAAGAAATAAGCAACTGCACATTCAGGTTAGTGGTGGGGATGGAAATCTAATTTGAGAGCCATTGATATTCTTGTAGGGAAGGACAAAACAACAGAGTGAAGAGAAGGCTGGTAAGTCACGTGTTGGTAGAGAAGATAAAGACATGGAAGCAAAGGCGAGAAGTTAATGGGTGTCAAGAAAGGAGCCAGAGGTAGCCAGAAGCTGGTACCAGTAAGAGGAGAATTCAACTCATGACATTGGTTTTATTGGCTTAATTCTGACAATCTGAGATCCTTGTATTGATGCTGCATTGTCCATGGTTCACAGAGACAGGGTAGTGATTGTTCAAAGTTCTCTATACTCTGGTTCCTTTTGACCAGTGTGAGCTTAAATCTAATATTTTTTTTGTATCTCTGATGTTAGTATCATCTAGAGTTCTTTTATTCTTTACTGTGAGCATCAGTTCAAAGACAACCTTATTCCCTGGACCATCAATGAACAAAGAGAGATGGACGTTCAGAGATATCAGTGGAAGCATCTGAGATGCCTTAAGCCTCTTCAAACCTGGTAAATGATTCCTAGACGATGAGAGAATTCAAATTCTGGCTTCCGCTGAGAATTGAATATTTCCCAAACTGCCTGATGCACAGCCCAGCTGGGACCTAATGCAAGTATTTTGCTTAAGAGAACCCGCAAATGCGAGGTGCTTCTCACAATATGTGTCAAGCAGTGTGTCGCTGATGGTAGGAGTTAGATTTATGCATATTGTGGTTGTCCATTTCCAGCTGCTTTTGTGAAGCCAAACTTTTTTTATGTTAGCGGATCACATTATTATCACATTTAGCAAAGAATAATGAGATATGATGGTGATACATCATTGGCAGCTCATAGCGCCATTTGAAAACATGCTTGTTTTTAAGTCTGCAATAATGGGTCAGAAGGGGAGAGCCACACTGTGGCATGCACATTCTCTCTCACACACACAAACACAGCTCTTAACAACTGGTCCTTTGCAAATGCTTTATTGTCAGGAGTGAACCGCCACAGTGGCTCACGAGAGTCCCCTATCTCTCCCAATTAACTAAGAGGACAAACTCATCTCAAAGTTGAGATAAGTGACCAGTAGGATTTGCTAAAATTCTGAAGAGCACTCACCATGAAATGGATTGAGGGTACTTTTGGGGATTCACACTTTGTGGATTCTGTAAAAAGCTTGTTTAATGTTGGGATATGGATAGAGAGAGAAGCAGAGTATATCATATAAGGTAAGACAAAGTTCTTTGCCTTGGCCTCATACCCCAGGCTTAGAAACTTGCCCCATAAACATTTCCTCTGTCGTTCTTGTATCCCATATATTTATCTAAACTTCTATGATCAAATTATATTTTTTAGCATATGCTATCTAATGTGATAGTCAATCTCATATGTGCCCCTTCTTTGCATGAAGTAAAATAGTCCATTTATCCAAAACTTGACATCATTCAAGATTTAGGAGAGTAGGCAGAACCTCTTAGGCAGAGGGAATAATGTATGTTTGGGATGTCTGAGGAGTTACAAGTTAGAGAAACTTTGTTCAAGTGCATGGGAAGGATGATGGTGATGACAGATGAAGCTAGAGGGATGGCGAGAGGCTCTGGTCACATAGAGCCTCAGGACAAGGCTAACCATTTGAACCTTAGGACGGAAGGAGACAAAGGGGAAGATCAAAGACTTAGTCCTCTTTGCACTAAAAAAATATAATGTGCAATTAGCCTGGTGCAGTGGCTCCCGGCACTTTGGGAGGTGGAGGTGGGAGGATTGCTTGAGCCCAGGAATTTGAGACCAGCCTGGGCAACTTGGCAAGACCTCTTCTCTACAATACATTTAAAAAATTAGCAGAGTGTGGTGGTGCACCCCTGTAGTTTCAGCTACTTGGAAGGCTGAGCCCAGCAGGTTGAGGCTGCAGTGGCCATGCATACCACTGCACTTTAGCCTGGGTACAAAGTGAGACTGCAACTCACACACACACACACACACACACACACACACACACACACACACACACAGGGAAAGTGCAATATGCAATTAAATTCCCTCAGCTTCATGTATCATCAAACTCTTTCAGGTTAAAAAAAAAAAAAAGTTCATCTGGTGATGTTAATAGAATGATGTTTGAGCTCTTAAAAATGGGTACCAGGCTGGGCTCAGTGGCTCAGCCTATATAATCCCAGCACTTTGGGAGGCTGAGGCTAGAGGATTGCCTGAGCCCACGGTTTGAGACCAGCCCGGGCGACTTGGAGAGACCTTGAAAAATCAAGAATTAGCCGGGCATGGTAGTGCACGCCTGTAGTTCCAGCTACTCGGAAAGCTGAGGTGGAAGGATAGCCGGAGCCCATCAGGTTGAGGCTGTGGTGGCCGGGAATGTGGCACAGCCCTCCAGCCTGGGTGACAGAGTGAGACTCCAACTCAAAAAAAAAAAAAAAAAGAAAAGAAAAGAAAAAGAAAGAAAGAAAATGGGCACCAAAGTGGGATATGCAATTTTAGTATAGACCAACCTAGCTCTGGAAAGCTCTCGAGACTCACTGCAGTCTGTTTGTCCAGCATACTCCTTCGGGAAAAACAGCACAATATTGGATGTCAGCCTGAAGGATCTTTGGACCATACAGAAAATGTGATGCTATCAATGTAGAAAGGTCACAGTACAGATCTGGAAACTGAATGTAAAAAAATGAACGTGCCTGGATATATAAAGAATGTTGAGACCAGAAAGAACCTTAGAGATCAAAAGTTACAGTGACTTTATTTTGTGGGTTAGAAATATGGAATGAATTGTTCATGAGCACACAGTTTAGGCAACAGGGCCAGAATCCTGACCTTTTGATGTGGAGTTATGTCCTTCCCCGCTTGTCCACCTCATGGTCAATACAGGATTCTGTTGGGTTTGTTGTATGACTTGTGAAACCATTAAGATTTTCTTGTCTGTCTCTCTCTCATTGGTAATGCCTGCTTAGTGACTTCATTGTAAATCCTTAATCATTTTCAAATAAATATCCACAACAGGACTGTTTTCCTACTTACCCTTTAAGGGGCATATCAATTTATTTTCTAATGTCCTTCCCTCACTAGCAGGGACCAGACACAGGGCAAGGCTCATCAATGTCCCAAGATGGCAGCAGGGTACCTCTTCAGAGACAGGTGAAAGTGAAGGACAAGTACAGAAAACCAGGGACTAAGCCAAGGTAAAAAATCCAGACTCTGTGAGGATAAATCCAAGCAAAGCAGGCAGACCCTAAGAGCCCAGAAAGAAAGAAGGATGGAAATAAGCAGAGTAAGTTAAGGCCATCAAGAATTTGTAGCTGGGCGCAGTGGCTGTAATCCCAGCACTTTGGGAGGCAGAGGCGAGAGGATTGCCTGAGTTCAGGGGTTTGAGACCAGCCTTAGCAACTTGGCAAGACCTCGTCTCTACAATAAATAAAAAAGTTAGCCAGTTGTGGTGGCGTGTGCCTGTAGTTCCAGCTAATTGGAAGGCTGAGGCAGAAGGATTGCCTGAGCCCAGCAGGTTGAAGCTGCAGTGGCCGTTGAGTGGTACTCCAGCCTGGGTGACAGAGTAAGAATCCAACTAAAGATAAAAAGAATTTCTAAGTAGGAAATCAGGTGCTCAGTGTTGCTTCATAAGGCAGTTATTTCTGTGTTTCCTTTTGTGTTTGTATGTGTGAGTATTTAAAGGAGCAGGAAATGGGCAAAATAAATCACTGTCAGACATATGTTTTCATCTTGCTATTCCAGTGACATCAGTTATCTCTGCTGCAATTATCTCTGCAGTTATCTCTGTGTGGCTTCAGATGGTGAAGTCACCTACCTTTCTTATCACTCTCCTGGAAATGTACACCACCATTTGAAGTGACAAATAACAGATGTCAGCATACCCTGAACTTGAGTTGGGCCCCATATACCATGTTATAGGCTTCTGGGTCTCACATGCACTTTGTTTCTTTCACGGGGCACACAGAATGACAATACTTAGCTCACTGGGCTGTTGGCAAGAACAAATGAAGCCGTCTGCATAAAGTTACTGGTACAGTGCCTGGCACATTCCTTCTCTGAAGTTCCCCTCTAAAGATCCCACAGCTCAAATGACTTCTTGTCAAGAAACGCAAGGTCAGATACTACTGATGTTTCTCAAATGTCTGAGGTATTTGTGACTCTGTGCCTTTCTGTTATTAAAACACAATGCCTACTATGTAGACTGCTTTGAGGACTTTAAAAAAACAAATATAAATGACACATCATTTGGGGAATTAAAAGAGATCCTCAACATTGTATAATTCATAGATAACAATCTAAGACCCAAAATGCTTGCGGAGAGTACACGGCAATAGCAGGTCTATGGTTAAGGCCAGGACTTCTGGCTGCCAGTCTGGTCCTTGCTCTACCATGTAACTTATCCCAGCCCGTAGATGTCTGTAGTCTTTGTTGCATGAACTGGTTAGAGAAATCATGCTGTCAGTGGTGATCCTCACTGCATCACTAATGAGCCTCGGAGTGCCCTAACTCTTCACGTATTGACATTGTGTTCGCTGGGCACGGTGACTCACACCTGTAATCCGAGCACTTTGGGAGGTGGAGGCGAGAGGATTGCCTGAGCCCAGGGGTTCGAGACCCACCTGGGCAACTTGGCGAGACCTCGTCTCTACAATAAATCAAAAAATTAGCCTGGTGTGGTTGCTCAATCCTGTAGTTCCAGCAACTTGGAAGGCTGAGGCGGAAGGATCGCCTGAGCCCTGCAAGTCGAGACTGCAGTGGCCATGAGCGTGCCACCGTACTCCAGCCTGGGTGACAAATTGAGACTCCGACTCAAAAAAAAAGACATTGATGTTGATTGAGACACTAAATATATGTGCTGCAAATCATCAGTATATAAAGCAGCAGTACCCAAGGAACTATCTCCAAACAAAGCTTTACTGCTTGCAACTCTAAGAACGTATTTTTATGAAACAAGTACTTATATAGAACTTGGCACATGGCTGGTACTCTTTGAAGGATTTTACAAAAATTAGCTCTTCTAATTCTTATAAGAACTCTGTAAAGGAGATGCTATAGTTATCTCAATTTTTTAGATAAAGTGAAGCACAAAGAGAATACAAACTTCCTTAAAATTGCAAAATTATGGAGAAGCAGAATCTGGCCCTAGAGTTTATCCTCTCCACCACTCCACTGTACTGCCTCTCTAAAATTATAAAAAATGCTGGCTGGGCACAGTGGCTCATACCTGTAATCCCAACACTTTGAGAGTCCAAGGAAGAAGGATTGCTTGAGGCCAAGAGTTCGAGATCAGCCTGTGCAACATAGCAAGACCTCGTCTCCACAAAAAATTAGCCAGGTGTGGTGGTGTGCACCTGTTGTCCCAGCTACTCAGGAGGGTGAGGCGGAAGGATCTACTGAACCCAGTAGGTCAAGGTTGTGGTGAGCCTCACATGACAGAGTGAGACTCCAGCCGAAAAAACAAAAAGCTGAATGTTTCTCAAAACAAAGGACATTCTTTTATTCATTCTTTCCCTGTCTGGAAGCTGTGTCACTCACTCCTCCTCCAAGGGGCCTGACGTCCATTTAGATTTTCCCAGCATTTTCTAGTCTCTGATGATCTTGCCTACCGGCATTCTGAGTTCAACACCTTCGCTCTCTTTGCTGTGCACTGTGATTGTAGGAATGTAAGTCCAATAGGATAGAAAGTGAAATACCAGGACATTAACTATCAATTCATTCACCAGTAACATATGCCATGTGCTAGGTACTAAGGACGGAGGGAACTAAAATACACACAATTCTTATCCTCTTGGCACATTCAGCTTAATAGGGGTAGTAGATAATAAATAATCACACAAATAATTATATATTTCAAACTAATTATTTGAATGCTATGAAGAAAAAGATTGGAATCTGTTTTGAGAAAATACTAAGACCTATTTTACATGAAATAGGAAGGTTATACAAAACCTCCTTGAGAAAGTGATTCTTAAGCTTATAAATCAAACGTATACAGTAGTAGGCCAGGAAATGACTAGGGCTACGAGCATTCCAGGCAAAGGAAGTAGCAGTACAAAGGCTTTAAAGTAGGAAGTAGATCATTCAGGATGCTGAGAGAAGATCCGTTAGGAACCAAATGGATTGTCGTGGATGTGGGGGCAGCTGTGACATGGAGAGGTGATGGGGTCAGATTATGCGAGACCTCGCAGGCCAAACACTTCAGGTTTCATTCTAAGAAAAAGGGAAGCCATTGGAGGATAGTAAGAAGGGGAGGTGTATGACAAAGGATTGACGGGAAGCAGGTAAGAATGCATACAAAGAGACGGATCAGAGCTACTATCTGAGACTGGGGAGAGGTGACTACAGTTATGATTTGAAGTAGGATAAGGCAGTGAAGATGCAGTAGACAAATTCAAGGTGTATTTTTGAGTTATAACCAATAGGATTTCGTTGATGGACTGGCTATGGGGATTAGGGGAAAACGATGCCATGGGTTATTCCCAGATATGTAGTATAAAAATTTGGTGGATGCACTGCACCTACTGAGAAGAGAAACACGGGGGGTCAAGGTAGCAAACACATCCCAGCTTTGCAGCGAGGTCTGCGTGACCCTGGGCAGACCCACACGCACGCGTCTCCCAACACGCTGTGAAGCTGGTTCCTCCTTAGTTCTCAGTGGCTGTCTTCATGGGAACACCTGCACACGCCTCAAACACCTCTGTTTCAGCTTCATCTTGTTTCTTGGTTTTAAATGAATCTTAGATACAGGAGGCCAAACAAATGGGTTTCTCAACTTTTCTTCCAGTTCAGGATCTTTGTTGATATTTTTCACTCCTCTCTGAAAATTTGCTCGGTTCTGAATTGTCGGAGGAGGGATGGCTGCTTTATTATTGACTTACTGGCTGATCATCAGATATGCTTAGAAAATAGAACTGGATCATGTAGCTATCAGGAAGCAGTTTTTAAACAGATATTTATTTTTGGATATTATGTAGGCCGGACCTGAAAGTTTAATTGCACCATTCTAGCCTCTGAATTAAAGGCTAACAAAGATAAATCCATTAGAAAATACCATTATTGTTCCTCCATATGAAATCAAGAGTCTTTGTCTAAAGATGAATTTTACTAGTTACAAGAATTGGCCTATTATTCTAGTATAGTCCCTGTCAGTTCCTGTAATAGACTTGTATTTTATCAGCAGCCTTCAGACGATTTCTTTGTGAAAAATATTTCTCTGTACAGAAGAAAGTTTATCATTTGGAATGTTAAATGCAATTATATTGACATATGGTGATAATGGGATAAAGCATACGGGTTAAAGGTTGCGGGAACCATGGCTTGGCAATTAGCGATGTAAATGAAACATTCATTATCCATCATGCTGAGAAGTTGATGAACTGTACAGTAAATCTGAGCCCACAGTCAGGACGGAGATAAGTCATTTCAGACAATACAGTGAAGTATTTATGAGCACCAGGGACAATGTTTCAGATTCCTGTCATGGAGATTTCTTTACCTACTAGTTTATGCTGAATAAAGACCTTATAAAGTCCAAGCCACAATGCTGTCCTTCCAAAGGAATAAAGATGAGATTCTAAAACTTTCTCTCAAAATGAAGTGTTTTGAGAGCCAAAGGGACTAGATGTTGATCATTGATATTTTTCACAAAAGTCCACCCCATATGAAAGATGCACTGCAGAGTATTTGTCTTGAAGAAGAGCTTTGATACATTTCAAAATAGAACTCCAGTTTTGGAAGAAAAATGTAAATTTAGAGATCTCAGTCTTTCCTTGAAGAACATTCAACCCACAGGTTGGATTATATGGAAGTAACTGCATTTTTTTCAGTTCTCCACCAAATGGCTAAAGGAACATTAAGAAGCTTCCCACCCTAAAGAAAAAAGCAAACAAACTAAGCTTTTCACTTTGACCATTGCCCGTTTAATTATCTTGTGGATATATTAGAGCATTTTCTGTGAATAAAAGTATTGCCCATCCAGAAAATTTGAATCTACATTGATTTTATATTTTATTGAAATCTGTTTTTCTCAAAGTCTTTATTTTAATCACATAAAATAATGTCTTCAAAAAGCAGTCAGGCATGTGGCTCACACCTGTAATCCCAGCACTTTGGGAGACTGAAGCAGGAGGATTGCTTGAGCCCAGGAGTTTGAGACAAATCTGGGCAACATAGTGAGACATCATCTTTACAAAAAATAAAAAAATTAGTTGGGTGTGGTGGCGTGTACCTGTAGTCCCAGCCACTCAGAGGGCTGAGGCAGGAGGATTGCCTGAGTCCAGAAGGTCAAGGCTGTGGTGAGCCTTATTTGTTCCACTGAACTTCAGCCTGGACGACAGAGTGAGACCCCAACTCAAACATTAAAAAAAATTAAAAGCCTAGCCGGGCTTGGTGGCTCAGCCTGTAATCCCACGCCTTGGGAGGCTGAGGTGAGTGGATTGCCTGAGCCCGCGGGTTCGAGACCTGCCTGGGCAACTTGGCGAGACCTCATCTCTACAATAAATCAAAAACTAGCCGGGCGTGGTAGCGCGCGCCTGTAGTTCCAGCTACCGG